>JARQOC010000011.1:64739660-64825578 GCA_033576535.1 Allobates femoralis | reverse complement strand
ATGTGTACTGCCACGTCACCCATTCACTCCCATGTTAAATGGTCGTTCCTGGGTTGGGGGGCGTACACATCGTCGGGACGTTGTATCCCGATATCGCACTGTCTAAACCGGCGATGCGATGGCGGGAAAAGCGCGCTCCTGCGTCGTTGGCTACGATATCGGCCCGATATCGCGACGTGTAAACCCACCATAACACTTTCATGTTAATCTCCTGCTAATAAAACAATGGTTTTTTTAAAAACTACAGCAATAAACATCATTGGTTTCATGTTGTCACGCTGGGTGTAGGGAAACACCCAGCGCAGGATGACGAGGGAGGGGTGGAGGAGTTCCTGATGCTAAGGACAAAGGGGAGATGGTCACCCTTAGATAAACTAATGCTGATACCTGGCTCCCTTAACGACCCTATACAGTTGTTGAGGAGAGCCATAGGATCAAATACTTAATTAACCTTAAGACATAAGGGCATGGGAGAAACGATCCATAGAGTGTGATATTTTACATTGCATAAGCTTAAAGAGGACCTGTCACCAACCACACATGGTGATTAGGGATGAGCGAGTATACTCGCTACTATTCGGTATTCGCCGAATAGTAGCGGTATTCGGGCTACTTGCTACTCTCTGAATACTTATGAGTACTCGGGAGTAGCGAGTAGTCCTAATACTTTCGCAGTGTATCTATGCATACACTGCAAAAGTAGCCTAAAAGTTAATAAAAGTTGTTAAAAAATAATAAACTTACATACTCACCTTCCGACGCCTGCTCCGGGACCGCCAGAGAAGCCATCCGATACCTGGAAAAGGACCTGTCACTACCAGCCAATTTGCAAGGTCCTAGATGTACTATCAGGTCTTTGCAAACTGGCCAATCAGGTGGCCGCTAGCGATGACGTAGTTGTGACGTGGCGCCATCTGATTGGCTGGTAGTGAAAGGTCCTTTTCCAGCAATCGGAAGGCTTCTCTGGCGGTCCCAATGCAGGCGTCGGAAGGTATGTAAGTTTACTATTTTTAACAACTTTTATTAACTTTTAGGCTACTTTCGCAGTGTATCTATAGATACACTGCGAAAGTATTTGTACTCGCTATACTCGCAACGAGTACCGCTGCCTACTCATTGCGAGTATAGCGAGCACGAATAATGTGGTACTCGCTTATCCCTAATGTTGATCTAATTACAGCACTGAATGCAGCATGTCCCCGGGCATCCAGGCAAGGGAAGGGGTCCCCCAGCCCTTGAGCCCCCCTTACCCCGAGATAATACACTTTGAAAACTTACATAGTGGAGCCAAATAGGAGGTGGCTAGTGGCTGGAGCCAAAGGGAAGTTTCACACCCCCTGTATTTTTAATCTTATCTCCGCTGCCTCCCTGATGCCACAGCGAGGGGTGCGGTTCTGGCCGCATTGCCCCGCCCCCTTTGGTGACATCACCGCCTTTCCTCGCCCTGCTCCATGGTTAACATGGAGCAGGGCAGGGAAAGACGGTGATGTCAGAGCAGGAGGCCGGCCGCCCCACATCCTGCTGTGACATCACGCTTATACCCGCCCTGCTCCATGTTAACCATGAAGCAGGGCGGGGAAAGGCGGTGACGTCACCGCAGGGGGTGTGGCAATGCAGCCTGAACCGCACCCCTCGCTCTGTGTTATACTGCAGGCAAGGGAGACAATGATTAGCATCAGGGAGGCGGCGGTGGGCAGATTAAACATACAGGGAGATCACAGTGGCGGTGACCTGGCTCCGTGACCCTGGGCGTGCAGTAGGGGGATATTTACAGAGGAAAGTTTGTGACGCCATCTGTGGTATTCGGCCAGGGTCGGCCAACGCTGCACATTAGGACCTCTGGGGCAGATGGTAGTGCAGCCGGGATGGTATATCTCCCCACAGGTGGAGCAGAGCCCCAGGGATAATGTGTACAGTCAATTGCAGGGACAGGGCTCTGTCCATTTAGAGGGCCGCAAAGCGTGAAAAGAGAAGACACACACAGTTCGTAAAGTTCTTTACCTTTTACTTGCCGATCAGGCAAGGTCACCCAGCCAAGTGCTGTGCTCTTCCAAAGTGCAGCCAGGTTAGTTCCCAGGAGATCAGGATTGCTCTGCTGAGACACCATTCATGGGTCTTCCCAGGTTGCTCTCTCCCTGCGCTGGATTCTCGCCTCGCCTGCCCTGCGCCTTCATGAACAGTGTCCCAGGCTGATGGCTTCGGGCCTTGTCGAGCGACTGCAGCGGTACATCCCCTGACCCTAGTTCTAGTCATTGTCCTGGGGATTATCCACGATGTGTGGCCACTGCTCCTGCAGACACAGTGGCCTCTGGTCTTCCTGGTCAGGACCTAGAGTACCCAAACCAGACTCGGGTTGGGACCGGATTCAGGGCACATTGTTAGATCCCCCACTCCTGTGTCCCCTAGGACTCTCTCAGTCCTGCGTCCGCTCCTGATGCCTTCCTCCACTTGACTCTCTCCTACGACGTTCCCTAACCTTCTGCTAACCCCTCCTTCTGGGCAGAAGATGAGGCTCTCCCTAATCAGGGTCTGCCCGAATCCCCTAGCCCGGAATTGGGTGGGTGTTATGTGCAACTCTCTCGGTTTGCGATCCCTCTCACCTGGGAACGGTGACACCACACCTGTGGAGTAGTTGCAGCATGACTGTGGCGACCAGTCCGCAGGGGTGTCACATTCCCCCTTGGCAAAGCACAGCACGTCCGCAGGCTGCAAAACAGGTACAAGATGTTATGCAAAGAAACTTACAAATTTTTCATGTGCACATTTCAACAACAAGGTTAACGATTTCTTCCCTTTATGGGAGGCGCTTACTTGAAAGTTACTCTGTCATATAAAAAAAAACTCATATAAAATATCAATGCAGTCTTTGCAAGGTCACCTAGACAAAGTGTCCCCTTGCTGGGTCAAAAGTGTGCATTCAGTGAGAACCGCCCAAACCCACCTTTGATCATCCCCGGGCATGGCTACGGGGTTATAGGCCTGGCCTCATTTGGCTTTCGGCCACACCAACGGTTTATATTTAAGCCTGGTGGGGCTGTCTCAGCGCACAGCTTGTCTGGGTAAAGTGCAATAACGTTCACACATGCACCTCATCATGTTGGCTTGATAAACAACAAAAGGAACGTTGAGAAGTGCAACTTTTTACAAGAAATGTTCTGATTGTATCACCATCCATAATCATATTGTCCTTTTTAGCATAATCAACAGTTATATACACTCACTGGGCCTGGCCGGCTAACTAAAATGCTTATTTACATCCTATTATATACATTTCTAATACCTAGCCAGGTAACTTATAGGTTATCTTAATGACTCTCTAGTTAACTATATACATTCACAAACTTATACAGGTACTTCTATTTACATTCATATATTGTTCCAGTCTTACTTGGGCTGTTGCTTCCATAGCAACACATTTGCCAACTGGCAACCTCCTCTGCCGGGGAGTACTTTCAATCCTCCTCCGTAGTCACTGAACCAAAGAATGCCCCTACCAAAGCTTTGTTGACGGGGATGTAATCTGTCCTGTTCAGACATTGGCGGTTTGCCGGACAAGGTGTCACGGGTGTGTCAGGAGGCACGGATGAGACTGTAGAGGTCACTCGCAGAAGTTCCCAGCGTTTGGCCAAAAAGTCCACATCCTAAAGAAAAAATGTCTGTCACTTTAAGAGGCATTTCCCTTTTAGTTAAAGCTGGGGGTCACTAGGACTCAGCTGATTCCTTACCTTGGAGCTGCCTATATATTTCCCTTGTCTCCCAGGATGCACTGCTGGTGATAGCCTCAGGCGTTCCTGATTAATTTTTGGATCAAAGCAGTGTTTCTTGGAGCCTGCTGGTTTGCTGCTTGGATCTGCTAAAGCTAAGTGTATCTCTTCCCACTTTGCATTTTTTCCCTTGTGTGTTTTCTAGTTGCTAGCCGGGGTGACTAGTGATCACCCGCTCTGAGCCCTGTGTAGTGGTAGTCCAGGGACAGTCAGGGAATAGGTATCCTGGCGGCGACAGTTGCAGAAACTGTATAAGGACGTTAGGGGAGCCAGGTGTCAGCGCTATTTTGTTCTAGGGGTCACCATTCCCCTTTTTGCCCTTAGCATCATGGACTCCATTCCCCTCCCCTGTCGTCTTCCAGCGCTGGGTGTCTCCCCACACACCCAGCGTGACACCAGGCAGCAGGTGGTGGTGAAGATGGCGCTGGTGCCGGAGCTAGAGCTGCATGGGGTGCCGTAGACTCAAGGACTGCTGAGCTTGGAGACAGCATCTCTGCTGACACCTTCCTCACATTCAAGGTATAACACCAATGGTGGCCTACATGCTGGGTGTATTCCACCCATTCTCCTGGGTACTGGTCTCGGCCGGGGGAGCCCTCGCCGGGGGAGCTGCCCAGCCTGGTATCTCTGCTCCTCAGCTTCCTGTTACTGCCGGCGATATTCTGCCTCAGGGATTATCTCTAACACATCCCCCATGTGGGCCTCTCTCGACTGGGCCTTACAGGGGAACCCCATTAGTTTGTCTCCCTGGCGCACCCAGTGGAAGTGGACCGCTTCCCCCCAGGCTGCTCTTCTGCTGGGTGATGGTTCAGGCTACAGCGGGGCTGGCAACCTGTCTCCTGGGACCTCTCTCTTTTCCCACCCCATGTCGCTGGGCGCCTGGTCTGGTTTAGGGGCTGGAGAAGGTTTCAGGGGCCCTATCAAGGCACCTGTGGTATTCAGCCAGGAACGGCCGACGCTGCAGATTTGGACCGCTGGGGCAGATGGTAGTGCAGCTGGGATGGTATTGCTCCCCACAGATGGAGCGGGGCCCCAGGGTTGCCGTGGACAGTCAATTGCAGGGACGGGGTTCTGTCCATTTAAAGGGCCACAAGGTGTGAAAGGAGCAGACACACACAGTTTGTGAAGTTCTTTACCTTTTACTTGCTGATCAGGCAGGGTCACCCAGCCAGGTGTTGTGCTCCCCCAACGTGCAGCCAGGTTTGTTCCCAGGAGATCAGGATCACTCTGCCAAGGCACCATGCATGGGCCTTCACGGGTTGCTCTATCCCTGCGCTGGATTCTTGCATTGTCTGCCCTGCGCCTTCATGAACAGGATCTCAGGTTGATGGTTTAGGGCCTTGTCAGGTGACTGCAGCAGCACGTCCCCTGGCCCTATTTCTAGGCACCGTCCAGCGGATTATCCACGGTTTGTGGCCACTGCTTCAGCAGACACAGTTGCCTCCGGCTTTCCTGGTCAGGACCTAGAGTATCCAAACCAGATCAGTGCCGGTCCCCTCTGACAAACAGTCCCTTCGCCGGACTCGGGTTGGGACCGGATTCGGCGCACATGGGTGGATTCCCCAATCCCGTGTCCCCTAAGACTCTCTCAGTTCATGCGTCCGCTCCGGACGGCTACCTTCTCCCAACTCTCTCTATGATGTTCTCTAACCTTCTGCTAACCCCTCCTCCTGGCCAGAAGATGGGTTCCTCCCTAATCAGGGTCCGCCTGAATCCCCTAGCCCGGAATTAAGATGGTGTTGTATGCAACTGTGTCTTGGGTTTACGACCCCTCTCACTTGGGAACGGTGACAACACACCTGTGGAATAGGTGCAGCATCACTGTGGCATCCAGTCTGCAGGGGCACCACATCATCATACTTAATTCTGCTCAATATTAAGTCATATAATTAATATTAATATAAAATAATAATTATTAATATCTTAAAATTAATACTAAACCTAATTAATTTTGGCCTATTGGTTCAACCCTCCACAGCAGTCATAGTCTCTCATGTTGCTCCTCAGGATCCCCCTGAATTGGAGGATGTGCTGCAAATAACAACCTGTCTGTCTCTGTTGTTGGCCGATAATCAAGTGCTGAATAACTGATATAAATTTGTTACTGGTTAGGCCGGCTTCACACCACGGTGAAATCCGATCCGGGACTGTCAGGGGTGAACCTGACAGCTCTGGACCGGATTTGCTAACAGAACCGGACAGAGAGCTAATATGCGCTCCGGTCCGGTGTGCAGCCGGATGCAGCTGAGCTCAGCTGTCCCCTGCGAATTGGTGCTGAATCGCTTCACAGGGGACAGCTCCCTGGTGCTGAAGTTCAGCGTAGCTCACGCTGAACTTCAGCCGCAGGTGTCCGGTTCCCGGATCGGGGCAATCCGGACCCATAGACTCCCATGTTAGGGAGCACCAGATTGCCCCGGATGTGGGAGAATCCGGGAGGATCCAATTTGGGGAGATTTTTCTCCCCGGACACAAAAAGGGAGAAAAATCCGAATACATCCGAATCCTCCCAGACAGATGGAAACCGGATGGCAGACAGCTGCTATCCGGCTCCATCCGGCCCCATAGGGCTGCACTACAGTAAAATCGGGTCCGGGGCTGTCAGGTTCACCCCTGACAGCCATGGATCGGATTTCTCAGTGGTGTGAAGCCCGCCTTACTTGTGACTTGTCTGTAATTGGCTTCAGTAAATGAGCCATCCATCATGTTATTTCAGCCTGTATAAAAGTTGAAGCGAAATTGTAAGGTGATTGATGTTGCCATGATTTGATATAATCCACTCGAAAAGGATTAATTCAGATCACTGCTATGTAACACTTAGATTATTTCAGAAGATGATCTGCATAAACACAAGTCCAGACTTCATAGGAGAACACACGTACTGTAAGCACCTATATCCAGCATTGTGACTGACCTGGTGCATTGTGTGGGTGGGTATACCTAACAGTCACAAGAAACCACCACATGTAATAAATAACTGGAAAATCTCAGACTTCATGTAACAGAAACCTCTGTGAGTCAATGGCTGGAACTGTATCCTGCACGTTGGAGTCCGGCCAGGCTAACGTCACTGGACATTTTCAAGTAGAGTCTGAGAAATTCAGCTACAGAAATGTGCATTTTATATAGAAACTAGAAAAATGCAAAAAAAAAAACTACGGTTGTCCAGCATATTATGTGGAAAACAGCTTATAAAGCCAACCAGGTGTGTATGAAGTGAGTCCATACAGATCTTGGCGTTCCATCACATTGATCATGCAGATTCCCCATTGGTGATTGCATCAACACAACTGTGTGGGGTATACATTTCCGTTAATGTGTGGGTTTTAATGATCTCACCATATGCAAGAATTATAAGAAAGTGTCATACTTCGGACGTTATTATACTCATCTGTATTTCTTCTTTATTGTCTTATTGTCTGTATTTCTTCAATATGGACTATACATTCAATCGAATTTTATCTGGGTCTTTGAAGGCTGCAGAAACCGTTCTAAGATATTACCTCTATAACATGCATTAAAATCTGATGGGCATTGGCATCCTGAGCCATGGTTGAATATAATAAAGCTAAATTAGGAATGTGAGTTAATCTGAGGAAATTCAGATTTCTACTAGATATTCATAAGAAAGATATAACAAATAGGGTGCACCCAATAGCTCAGATGGTCATTATCACTAGCAGACACTGACTGGAAAGGGCCCCTGTGCAACAACAATATATGGGCCCTTTGCAGTCCAGGATCTCATAAATACACAATTCTACCTGGTTTGGAAGTAGAAATGGTTCCCCTGACCTCTTGGACCCCTGTGCGGCTGTGCAATGTCCAATGATATGTGCGCCCCTGGCCATGATATCCATCACATAATGTGTAGAAACAATTTTTATACAGTCGTTCCTAAACAGGTTGTCCAGAGTCGCTCACTTCTACACATGGGAGGTGTGCCGAATCAGCACTTGTGCAGGATCCCTGCAGGTATGGCCATTCATCACCAGTCACTTCACAATGCAAGAGTGAGCAAAGCCGGGAAACCCGCTTATTACCTATCAATGGCTGAATAAATAACTGTTCCAGTGTCTATAAGCCATCTACAAGTGGTTAGTGGTTAAGAAACTGAAGAGTAGGATGTGTTATGCTATTTCTGTAATTCCCATTGAAGTGATTGTGAATAATGAACATAGTATAGCACGGAAAGCTACATAGATTCCATAGTTGTCATTCACATTGGGAGTTATGAAATCAGCTCTACACAATTGATTCAGGTTTTGCTGGAGATCGGAATAGCCCTTTAGTAATATGTGCTTCTTTGCTGTAGGAATTGCAAGGGTTACAAATCATATGAGTTTACACATACTCAGAAAGGAGGGGTCCCAAAGCAATAATAAAACCAGGCCCTTCTTCATATTGCTGGGCAATACCTACTCCTGCAAGCTCTATTCATGGTCCTCAGATCAGTTCCCCATAGCCTCCCCTCATTTTTCTTACTAAAGCACCACTCCAGTGGGGTTTTTCAGCTCTGGAATGACACCTTAAAGAGGACCTGTCACCAAACCAGGCATGGTGATCTAATTACAGCACTGGATGCAGCATGTTTGCTGCATCCAGGCTAGGGGTCCCCCAGCCCTTGAGCCCCCCTGTACCCAGAGTAAATACACTTAGAAAACTTACATCCTGCAGCCAGAAAGGAGGTGGCTAGAGGCTGGAGCCGAAGGGCAGATTCACACCCCCTGCATGTTTAATCTGCCCACCGCTGCCAATCATTGTCTCCCTCGTCTGCAGTATAACACAGAGTTTACTTTAGAAATGGCTGCTTAGCCCCGCCCCCTGCAGTGAGGTCACCGATTATACCCGCCCTGCTCTATGGTTAACATAGAGCAGGGTGGGGAGAGGTGGTGATGTCAGAGCAAGAGGTCGGCCGCCCCGTCTCCTGCAGTGACATCACCGCTTATACCCGCCCTGCTCTATGGTTAACATAGAGCAGGACGGGGAAAGGTGGTGATGTCAGAGCAGGAGGCCGGC
The DNA here is from genome assembly GCA_033576535.1 of Allobates femoralis. NCBI lineage: Eukaryota > Metazoa > Chordata > Amphibia > Anura > Aromobatidae > Allobates > Allobates femoralis. The sequence goes on along the minus strand of JARQOC010000011.1, from coordinate 64,816,798 downwards.
CGCAGTGACATCACCACTTATACTGAGCACATTATTGTGGGGAATTCATCATAAAAGAAACTATAAGGCTACATTCACACGGGACGCTAGTGCTCCGCTAGTGCTCTGCTAGTGCTCTGCTAGTATCCCTTTTTGCATGGAACCACTATTGCAGTGAAATGCAGTGACGTTAGCTGTCCTAGCCAAGTCAATGTATTTCACAATTTTGCATTCAGACACTGCGCTTTTTCCTGATCTGTTCTTGGGTTCAAGAACGGATCTGTAATAAGAACGATCATGTCAATTTATTTTGCTTTATCTGCTGTGCTTTTTACTCACCTTCCCCCGCTCCCCCGGAGAACTCCAGCGATGTTCTCATCGTGGATGCTGTAGGACCTGAGGGAGGACCTGGCACTGCACCATGTAACTGAGTGACATCACTCAGTCACATGTGCAGGGTCCTAGAGACAACGTACACTGCTGCGTCCGGGAATATTGCTGGAGATCACCATTGCGCTCTGCAATAGCGCATATCCGGACCTTGTGTGTGGAGCCTGTGGCTGCGCAAAGCATCAGGTATCAATAGTGATGAATAGGCAGCCGGCGCATAGGTTACATGCCGTTAATGCTATGCGCTCAGGCTGAGAAAAACTAAGTTTCAAACGGAATCATCAGTCTGAAGGCTGACGCAGGTCTGACCCTAGCCCGAGGCTATGTGCCCACAGGTGTTTGTGCTCCGTTTTAGATCTGTTTTGGCTGCATTTTCTGCAGCCAAAACAGATCCTCTTTTTTTTGCAAAACAAATTATCACAAACACATCATCCGTTTATGTTGCTTTTTTGCTCCTTAGTTTTAGTGCTGCGATTTTGCTTTCTCAAAGCAAAAATGCTGTACTATTCCATAAGCTGAGGCAGAGGGGAACAGACAGACAAACACAGACAAACAGAGAGACACACACACCTTATTACCTTCCTCTCAAGGTCCGGGGTGTCCAGCGATTGGTTACTTCTGGGTATTGAGTAACAGGTCACCGGACTGAGTCACATGACCAGGTCCTTGTGAGTTCTCACAGGTCGTGTTACTGGTGCCTGGAAGGAAAAATATTGCATGATGCATGATAACCAAGTAGGGTAAGCGCCAGTGTTTATGGCATGGCAACCTGTGGCGCCCCTGCGATCAGGGTGGCCACAGGTAGGAACTGCAGCCAGGCAAGTGAAGACAAGTTTTTACACAAAATACCTTCATAACACACACTCACAGACACAAGACCCAACCCAAAGCCTGGGACTCTAGGCGGGCAAGGGGTGGTAGGGCCAGTCATAAGTGGGTGGGATGTAGTCAGGGTGACAGCACTGGGATAAAAAGTGAAAACTAGGAGGAGTTAGGCAGTAGGCCAGTGGGTGCCGAGATGAAAAGACCAAGAGTAGGACAAAGAGACTTCCCTGAAGGTCTGGGCTCCCTGGAGGCGCAGAATCCTATGGGACACCGTTCCCTGGAGAGAAAGCCTGCTCCATAGTCTGAAGCCCAAGGGAAAGAGGAGAGACCGGACCAGTACAGCTGGGTCTGAGGAACATGGCAGTGGTGTCAGAACGATGGTGAGGAGAATCCCTTCACGGGTAGGAAAGGGCCCGGTGATCCCCCACAACACAGGGACATCTAAGGCTAGGCTGGGACCAGAGAGTCGGCTCTGAGGGGACTGAAGCTATATGCCGGATCCCAGACACACCGACGGGGGACCCTGATTCCAGGTCAGAGTTCCTAACACACGGGCTGGAGGATCAGCAGCACATAGGACCAAGGCTTGCTACCCATACACCGGGAGAAGCCAGACAAGAGACCGGGTTGCTACCATACAGTCCATAGAGAGAGAAGTATAGAGAAGAGCCTGAAAGGTATTAGAGAGAGAGAAGGGTCTCAGAAGGAAACCTGGCTGCAGAGGGTTAAATGACTGTCCGGAGTTACCTGTGTAAAAGAACTGTACCGTGAACTGTTTGTACTGAGAATGAACTGTTAGTAAAACCCGGTGAAGCCTGCTTCAGTCTCCCGTATGTATATTCCACCCTGTCAGGAGCAGCCCTGACCCATGGCGGGCTCATCCATCCGGCTGCAGCACCATCCATCCTCCTGGCAGCAGAAAGCAACAGCGGTGGTCCCCCATTGACCACTACCCGTGGGTGGTGTCACGACAACCTCTGCAAATATTCCCCTTTTACTTGTGGGCTCTGGACACGGTCCGGACCAAGGCCGCCGTGATCTCCTCCGTGATACTCCGGTCTGGTACCGAGTACCCCTTCCCAGTGGGCTCCAGAAAGCACACAAAAAAAAAAATCACAAATGGACTGCGTGAATACCAATTCGTTTGTGATACTTTTTTAAACTAGCATGGAGTCAATGGAGAAATAGCAAAAAACAGAACAATAATTGACGCTCATTATTTTCTGGATCCACTTTCTACATCACTAACGCAGCTGCCACAAACACTGACGTCTGCCTAGCATTTGAAAATCCCATTCACTTTGCTGCAGACGCAGTGACTCATCTGTTTTTGGTGCAGTTTAAAAAAAAAAAATATGCAGCACCACAAATAGATCAAAAACGCACCAAAAACGTCCAGTGGCCACATAGCCTTAAGTTAATAAAATACAAGTTATATTGGAGTATCTCTAATTATATTAAACTAAGGGCCCTTTCACATCAGTGGTTTTTTCAAATCGCGGCAGATGCGGTGAAAAAAACGCATCTGCCGCGATTACCGCATACCGGCTACACTTGCGGCACGGTTGCGGCGCGGTTGCGGTAACGCCATACAAGGTATAGGCGGACTTGCGGCAGGTGCGGCAAGTGCGGTTTTGTACTTGCGGCAGGTGCGGCCGCGAAAAAAAACGCGGTCAGCCGCGGTTTTTTTCGCGGCCGCACCTGCCGCAAGTGCAAAACCGCACTTGCCGCACCTGCCGCAAGTCCACCTATACCTTGTATAGCGTTTACCGCAACCGTGCCGCAAGTGCAGCCGGTATGCGGTAATCGCGGCAGATGCGGTTTTTTCACCACATCTGCCGAGATTTGAAAAAAACGCTGATGTGAAAGGGCCCTTAGGGCCACTTTACACACACCAACTTCTGTGTCCAACTTCTGAACAACTTACTGGTTGCAGTGAAATCATGGACACAGTGTTCTATTTTGTGGCTGTGTACAAATGGAGCAATGTGTCCATGATTTCACTGCAACCAGAGATCTGTTCAGAAGTTGGACACAGAAGTTGGTGTGTGTAAAGTGGCCATTATACTAGTCCATCTTAATTAATTAGAATATCATCAAAAATCTGTCATATTGCCAGGGTATTTCTGGGAGCCTTGAAACACATTGACTAATAAATAAATATTTTATTCACCCTTTTATGTCTCGTGGCAGCATGTTTTTTAACCCTTCATCCTCCCTACTTTAATTTTCTGAGATAATGACCTTTGGGTTTTCATTGGCTGTAAGTCATAATCATCAACATTAACATAAATAAACACTTGAAATAGATCACTCTGTGTGTTATGACTCTATATAATATATGTTTAACTTTTTGTATTGAATTACTGAAAAAAATTAACTTTTGATGATATTCTAATTTATTGAGATGCACCTGTATTACCTTATCTGTACTCAGAGTTATCAGAGGTGTTACATAGGACTGTATGTGACATCTTCTACATTATTTAGAGAGTCATCACTTTGCTATCTGTGGTGTTACATAAGACTGCAGGTGACATCTACTACATTATCTGTACTAAGAGAGTCATCAATGTGTTATCTGTGGTGTTACATAAAGGCCCCGTTATGCATAGCGATATCGCTAACAATATCGTTGCAACATCACAGGTTTTGTGACTTTGCAGTGATGTCGCTGCATGTGACATGCCTCAGCTACCAGCGATGAGCTCGATTTCTGTGGAATGGCCACGACCATTTTGCGGTCGCTGGTTTCCCACTGTCACATGTGTGACATGGGCAACGACCAGCGATCCCCAGTCTGTGGCCGAGACCCTGAACGATCCAAGCGACCGTCGGGTGTTGGCAAATTGCTGGGTGATCGCTGGTAAGTATGCCTGTCTGGCATCTCACCAGCGATCAAATAGCAATGTTCCAGCTTTCCCAATCGTTGGTCGGGTCGCTGGAACATCACTATGTGTAACCTGGCCTTAAGACTGCAGGTAACAGCTACTACATTATCTATGCTCAGAGAGTTATCACTGTTGTCTGTGGTGTTACATAGGACTGCAGGTGACATCTGCTACATTATTTGTACTCAGAGAGTTATGTTATGGTGTTACATTTTTTATTTGGCCAGGGTGGTTGGTTTTAAAACATATATGTGGCGCCCCTATGGCAAGGCGCTACAGGGAGGTACTGCACCCCAAAAAGAAGGTGTAGTGCCTCCATAGCTGTGGATATGGAGAAACCTACAGAGTCTGCACCTAACACCCACACAGTAGGCCACCTTAGTACAGGGGACCGTATATTCAGTAGGTCCCAGGGGGTGAAGCCTAGAGGAGCTGGAGAAGAGGAGTGACAGTTAGGAAACTAGTTGGTCAGACGGTGAAAGACAGCAAAGAAGACGGACGCAGGGGACCCTGCGACCGTGACAAGAGGGCACCTCTTAGGAGAGGGGTGACCTGGACAGAGGAGGGGGCCACTCCGGGACTGGTCTGAGGCAGCTGGAGATCCAGGTCTCCACTGGTACACCGGAACCGAGGCAGTCAGTTACAGTCTATCCCTAATCGCAGACCAGCAGGTGGTGGTCCCGGCACAAGAGAGCCACAGCACCCATCAAGTAGTCCAACATCAGTCCCATAGCTGGGTTCATAACGTTGAGAAGTAAGGAGACTTTAGGCAACAGACCCCGAGGACTAGAGACTTGACTCATGAGTGGGAGTACAGAAGGCCAACAGGGCACAGAGAGGAACAGGACCGGGAACGCCATCTTCAAGGACACCACTAACAGACTTCCTGAGGAAGGTGCTGGGACAGCACCGAAACGCGTTGGTGTGATGAAATAAAGAACTTTTGATGGTAATAACCTCTTGTGGATTCCTTGGATAAAGAGCAGCAGCGCGGACCGTGGATACCGTTCCAGTTTTATCTCCTGATTTCCCGCGGTTTTGTGGCGTTGGTGGAGGTTCTGCAGCAGCTGCCTTATGCTTTTAAACTGGTTGTGGGTCTCACAACCATAAAAGTATAGGAGAAAAAGAGCCGGGGTTTGTCCGCGCTAGACCACAGGGAAAACCGAGGATGCAAGCAAACCTTTATTTACACTCAATCCAACGCGTTTCATGGCCACCTGGCCACTTCATCAGGGCCAGGTGGCCATGAAACGCGTTGGCTTGAGTGTAAATAAAGGTTTGCTTGCATCCTCGGTTTTCCCTGTGGTCTAGCGCGGACAAACCCCGGCTCTTTTTCTCCTATACTGTATGTATCTGCACCCCGGGATCTGCAGCGGCCAAAACTTCTACAGGTGGTTGTGACTCTCACAACCATACCAGGTGAGTGGATTACCTTTGTTAATAACACGCTGGTGTCCCTCATTTACCGCCTTAGTGCGCTCCCCCTCTCTCTAATTTTTTGCAACCATAAAAGGTGAGTGGATACACTTATAATCCACATAAGAACTATAGTGTCTGTTTGATAGGGCACAATCTGCGCCTCTTGTATCTCCCTTTTTTTCTAGTAGACTACTGGAGGGAGGACTGCTGCAGACCTACTTTCCAGGTTTCTCCCATAGCAAGAGACCTGTCAGTCACCGGCAGCGGAGCTGGGAGAGGTCATCTGGCGGTTGTGCTGCACAAGTCTCGTATCTGATCCGCGGAGATTTTTAAGGGATATTTTCTCTCAACTGTTGGAGCATAAACTTGGCTGCAATTGTTGCTACCTGTGGTTTTGGGCAGCACAAATCAAATAACAGGTTCCCTTTAACGTTAGTAGAGCAAATATCATTTTAAGCCAAAAGCTTGTAAAACAAAAACGTAAAGTGCTGTTAATGAAAACTTATTCTCAGAGCCAGAATAAGCTACATGATTAGAATCTTTTTTTCACACTTTTTACTTAGTCCCATATCTATTTTGCATCCGGACAATCAAAACAGTTCGGTTCCTGCGTGTCGCTCATGCCTCTACCTTCCCGTAAGTTATTCCAATCTCACAGCTATGTCAATGACCATGCAGTATAGAACAGAATTGCAATTTTCTATTCCCAGAATGTTTTTTCTGATGCAGACGGGATACTGAAACCTCTCCCTAAAATTCAACACTTGTGCTGCTGTGAGTCAGTACTTCTCATAGGACGGCGACAAGACCATCATTGTAGAGTATCCGTCATTTTTCCTTTTTTTTGTTTGAGAAAACTCTACCACAGAAGTTAAACATTAGAGCAAAACCTTTCCAGAGATAGAGCAGAAAGGAACATCTTTAATAATGTTGGCGGGAAGGTGCGAGCTGGAGGGGAGTGGGCGGGGGGAGTTAGTAATATCCTGGCAGATGGTTGGTTGGGGGGGGGGGAAGTGGAATCCCATTTGTTTCCCAGCAAAGAATGAATGATTAAGTGACACTTTTTGCCCTTAACTCTTTGACATTTGACAGTTATATGATGGAGATTCAGCCTGTCACTTTCACTGTAATGCACAGAGAGCTATGAGGTCATTTTTGCCTCTTGCACTATGACTCACATACTGAGAATCTTCCACTTATTATTTTTTTTTTTATTATTTTGGACCAAACTAATATATTTAAAAAGTGAGCTCATAGGTTATATACATGTTGTAGGGTTGTTTTACACACACAGGTTTTATTAATTAGTGTTTTTGGTGTGTTCCAATTCAGATGTTTTTGCTGTGGTCAGATGTTTACTGTAAATCAATGTGTAAATGTAAAGTGCACCTACCGTATATATAGTAGATAATTCGATTCTACAGATCTGAGGTTCTGTCACTCGGAGTTTGACTCATAACTCGCCCAAAGTCATGGCAGCTATTGGCGCTGTTCACACTACTGACTCTGACACTCCACACTATGGTTTCTCTGGTGCACCAGCAGGCTCTGGCATTGACCAACTGTGTTTTCATTAGTGATCGGGCTAGCAGGAGTTAATCTTTGCTAGCAGGCTTCTGGGAAACCTATCACAGTCTCTGGTGTAACTTCTCTTCACATGCCGGCTGTAACTTATGCAATACTGGTCCTGGTGCTGTGGTGATCCAGTTGCTGAAGACCTACTTAATGCTGTGTGGTGTGTTGTGGAAATTCTCATCTGGTTATTTCCTCCCTGCTCTTTCTTTTCTCCTGCTCACCTTTAGTCTTATACATCTGTGCGGGACTGCTGTTAGTTTAGTCTTTGGTTTTCCATATGTTTATTGATGTGGTGATTTTAGCACTCTGGTTCCAGCTCTACCTGGGCGCAGGACAGGGGTATAAGATTAAGGCTGGCCCGGAGCAGGGCAAGGGTGGAGTCCCATACATCTTCACTAACAGAGGTAACTGTGGGTTAAGGCACAGCTAGGGCCTACTAGTCTGAGGAACAGCCTAGGAGTTCCCGGTTCCTCTGTGTTTCCCTACTATTCTGTGACAGATACAGTCTCCCCACACCACAGTTTCCTTTCCCACAAGGAGCTTAGACATTAGTTTATTGATGATATTGCCATCCAGATAACTGACTGACTGTGTCCCCAAATATTGTCCTCTATTGCCGCTCTCTGTCCAGATAATGTAAAAAATGACAGGTTTTTATTATACATTTCAACACTGAGCAGAGTGTGACCCACCCCAGGACCATGGGGTACCCGGTCCCGGGCTGTAGTTTCACAGGGGATGTCACGGGCGGCCGATGCCCGGGTCCGTGGCCCTGGTGGTCGCTGACAAATGGGGGTTAAATAAAATAAAAAGAGTTTGTGACGACACCGACGGTATCCGGTAATGATACCAGCACTGCTTGCAGACCTCCGGGGTGATGATGAGGCAACTTTGTTGGTAGGTGGAGCGGGGTCCCAGTGCAGTGATGGATAAATATGGAATTTTACACAGGGAGGCAGCTCTGTCACAGTCTTAGCAAAGGAACAAGTGTGTGGCTCCTCAGGCTTTAGTAGCTGTCATTTGTTCAGTTTGCTCGCAGTATAATCTACTGAAGATCTGACCAATATAACATGTAACACCATGTGGAAAAATATTTTACAAATGTTTTGCTGCAAATTTCTGCCACAAAGTAAGCCAACAAATAGATGTGAGTTGGGCCAGCAGGGAAGGGGTTACTCGGAACCGAGATGGCGGAGGAGGGAATCAAGGCTGGTTTCACACTGCAGTTTTTTCCTGATCAGGTTTGTGTGCCAAAACCAGGAGAGGAACTTGAAGAGAAAAACTATAATTGAAAGATTGACGCCTGTTCAGAGTTTTGGAGACACTCCTGGTTTTTGCACACAAACCTGATTGAACCTGATCAGGGAAAAAACTGCAGTGTGAAACCAGCCTTAGGGTGCCTTCACACTGCAGTCAGGTCCAATCAGGGCTGTCAGGGGTGAATCTGACAGCCCCGAACCGGATCAGCACACAGAACCAGAGGGCTAATATGCCCTCCGGTCCGGTGTGCAGCCTGACGCAGCTGCCGCTGCTGATGATTCAGGATCACGGCTCGCAGGGAGCTAGCCACGGTCCTGAAATAACAGCAGCGTGCAGCCGCAGGTGTCCGGTTCCCGGATCCTCCTGGATCAGGGCAATCCGGCCCCATAGGCTCCCATTAAGGAGCACTGGATTGCCCCTGGAGGATCCGGGGGAATCTGGGGGGATCTGGGAGACGCCAATTTTGGGGAGATTGTTCTCCTCGGACACAAAAACATTGCAAGCAACGTTTTTGTGTCCGGGAGAAAAATCTGACTTCTCCAGGATTTTTCCAGAGAGATGGAAGCCGGATGGCAGATAGCTGCCATCCGACTCCATCCGGTCCCATAGGATACTATGGGGCCAAAATCCGGTCCGGGGCTGCCACCCCTGACAGCCCCGGATCAGACTTGTCCACAGTGTGTGACGGCAGCCTTAGTATAATCCGATTCTCTCTCATGAGAGAATTATAGCACATTATCAGGAGATAATGGAAAATAAAATGTCTCCATCTTCTCCATTCTGTGAGTCCATGGAAATTGGATGTCATCCGAGTGCAGTTCAATGATTTCCACCAAGGTTGTCAACTTGTCTTTTTATTTTTTCTGGCTAGCTTATCAAGAAATCATGGACAGACTATATTTTTATGAAAATATTGGAAAATTATAATAGATCATTATCATTATAAGTGATAAATGTCTACAGACCATAATTCTGTTAAAAGGATACTAGTTGCATTGCTCACTGACACAGACAGCAAAAAGGCCCTGTCCAAGAACAGTATATGGGACCTTTTCAGTTCAATAACTTACAAAAATGCTCAATTGTACCAGGTAAGGGAGGTGCGCGAGATGGGGAAAGATGATGAGTTCAGTTTTGTCTACATTTAGTTTAAGGACGCGAGAGGAGAAGGAGGATATGGCTGATAGACATTCTGGGATTCTGGACAGCAGAGAGGTGACGTCTGAACCAGATAGGTAGATCTGAGTGTCATCAGCGTACAGGTGATACTGGAATCCATGGGACTTTGAGTTGTCCTAGGCCAAGGGTATAGACGGAAAAAGAAGGGGCCCCAGGAAAGAGCCTTGATGAACCCCAACAGAGAGGGGTTGCAGAGAGGAGGTATTGTGGGAGTGGGAGACACTAAATGTGCGGTTGGAAAGGTAGGAGGAGAACCAGGAGAGGGCAAAGTCGGTGATACCAATGGAAGAGAGGATCTGTAATAGGAGGCAGTGGTCGACTATGTTGAATGCAGAGAACAGATCAAGAAGAAGGAGGGTGGAGAAGTGTCTGTTAGCTTTGGCGGTAAGTAGGTTGTTAGTAATTTTGGTTAAGGCTGTTTCAGTGGAGTGGTGGGGTGAAACCAGGTTGAAGGTTGTCAAAGAGAAAGTTGGATGAGAGGTGGGAGGAAAGTACAGTGTGGACATACTTTTCAAGAAGTTTGGAGGCGAACGGGAGCAGTGATATGGGGCGGTAGGTGGATGTGGAGGTCGGGTTAAGGGATAGCTTCTTCAAGACAGGTGTAATTGTTGCGTGTTTGAAAGAGGAAAGAAAAGTACCAGAGGTTAGTGATAGATTGAAGAGGTGGGTCAGGGTTGGGATAAGCGTGTTGGTGAGGAAGAGGAGAAAGTTGGAAGGGATCGGGTCCGATTCACAAGTGGTGAGGTGCGATTTGGAGAGGAGGTGTGCAAGTTCTCCCTCAGTGATGGAGGGGAGGAGGGTTAGTGGGGGAGGGGAGTGGTCTGGTATACATAGGGGTTGTAGTGGTTGGTCAGCAAAGACTTGTCAGATCTGATGAATCTTGCTGGTGAAGTGTGTTGCAAAGTCTTTTGCCGAGATATGAGAAGTGGGGGGGCAGTGGGGTGTGGAGGAGGGAGTTAAATGTGTTGGATAACTCCCTGGGGTTGTGGGACGAAAAGGATATGAGGGTAATGAAGTAATTGTGTTTAGTGGTGGTGAGTACTGACTTAAATTTGAGAAGTGCTGTGTAGTTCTTCTTGTGCATGTGTTTTCCTCCAGCACCGCTCAGCAACCCTTGACTCTCACCGCAGCTTTTTAGTGGTGTCTATGTGCCGTGTTCTGCCGTGAACGAGAGGGGCAACTGCATCAATCGCTGCTGTGAGTGTAGAATTGTAAAAAGTGGTGGTGTTATCTGTGTCATAGAGTGACGATATGGATAATAGTGGTAGAATACAGTCAGAGAGTATGTGAGTGTCAACGTGGGTGAGGTTTCTGAAAGGGTGTGCGAGTTGGAGGAATGGGTGGCAGGAGAGGAGGACAAGGATGACAAGGTAAGTGGATGGTGGTCAGATGGGAGAAGAGGGGAGGTTGTGGGGTTAGTTAGGGAGCAGAGGCGGGTGAAGATGAGGTCTAGTGTATGTCCATCTGTGTGTATGATTAGATACACAGCTCAACAGACAGAATCACGCAGGATAGGATAAGATACATGAATGATACGTGCAGGTCAGACAATTTTCAATTTGTTAGTATAAGCATACCACATGATTAGATACACAGCTACAGCAGACACTATCATGCAGGATGGGATTAGATACATGAATTAATGACCTCACATGGACCGCACACATTAACACTGTCAGACTGTGAAGTACTACAGGTTCCAGCCACCTAACGCTATTGGATGAGCGGAGCCGGCGCTCTCCAAAATTCCTGCACAGACCTCTCCACTATCACCAGCACCACCTACAGAGTGAATATGGCGGTGTCTAGTGACAGAGGCAGAAGTCGCAGGAGCAGCCTCTGGTGTGGATGTGAGTGATTCTGTGTGTGGAAGATCAAGGGGGATTGGAAGAGATAGTTGTTTGCTGAATCTGCATTTGGCCTTCAGCTATCTGAGGTGCATAGAGTTCCTTACTATCTCTTACTATGATTCATTTCAAAATTTAAAAAATCAAGATACTGGTTGTCACAAAGGAATGTCGATATCTTGTGTGCATCTGTAAAATCCTGAAAAGCACTATTCATATTAAGACATCTAAATCAAGGTGTATTTAATTCATACCAATGACTATATCGATTGAAATTCTAAGTTTGGACACCAGCCCAAAATGTTCAGTATTCATACTATGATATTACATTGTTCATTTCTTGATGAAGAGCATTATGTCATAGAGAATAAAGTATGCAGGTCCTTAGAAATCAAAGGGTCAAAAGCAAACATTCCACGGATGGAAGTTATTCATTTCTGTATTCAAAGTAACAACATTGAGTTGCCAAATGAGAAGATCTTTCTATCTGAACTCTTGGCAGAAGAGAAAAGAAATTAGGGTAATAAACTCCCTATTAAGGAATAAGAAATGGCTTGTTCCTTCACACGTCTGAGCTCCAGGTGTAGACTGAACGAGTCTGTTTTATGCACAAAAGTCAACCTTTTTCCATGGCCTCGTCTGGATGTAGTCCATGTAGACGGACACTAGAAATCACCAAGCAACACAAGTCCCTTTTAAAATTGAAAAAAAGGAAAAGAGAAAATATGGCAACAATTTGAGTTTTTGGGGCAAAGGTCTCAGAATGTATCTGGAATTTAAGTAACTGGTTTGACTCAATCGACTGTCAACCTAAAGTGAAAGGTTTAAGTCTTAGAGTAATTGAGAAATAAATTAAGCTTATGTTTATAGAGTAAAAGAAAAATTCCCTTCCACATGAAGTTGAAAATACTTGTTGACACCTTACTAACTAAATGTAACTTTTATCTACACATCAAGTATACATTATATTATGAGATCATGTATGGAAGGCTTGTTAATGGTATCATAGGATTGCTCTGTATACAAGAAATGATGCGACATTTTAATAAAGGAATCTGAAGACCCAGCTATTCCAACAATCCTATAACCTGCAGTAACCCTCAGTCCATTATACTCTCGCACGACCAGCTCTACCGTCACCTAATGTATGCTCACCCAGGGGCGGACTGGTCCAGTTGGCAGGTGGTTTAGCCCTAAATTAGGGCTGGCCCTTTAATGAAGTGGGCGCGGGCTCTCATTAGCGGCCGCAGTTGCTGTAATGTGAGAGAGCGGGAGCACAGCGGTGAGTGAGCGCCGGTCCTGACAGCACCCCCACCCTCCCCCGCTCCTCACGCGGCCGGACCTGATAGCACCAAACCCCAAACCCCCCCCCCCACACACTCCTCACCTTAGGGCTGACTAGGTCATGCCACCACCCGGTTTAAGTCCGACCAGCCAGCCCCTGTGCTCACCCATCCCTTGCAGACTATGAGGTCTTGTGGACAGGGTTCCCCATCACTAGTTATGTGCTTTGTATTACACTGTCAAAAATAGTCATTAGCATGATATAGCATATTGATCGCAATTGACACTCCATTTCCACATGGCATTCACCCACATGTGTAAACTGTATAGGGATGACTGATCGCTACTATGATTGTCCGTCCCCATGCCCATAATGTGTGTATATTCTCAGCAGCACATTCCTGTTTACATGAGGATATGTGCTGCTGTCGTTTACGCTCACATAAAACGTGTTTTTACTTGTTTGCAGCTCATTGCTGGCATATTTGTACAGGTCAATAGTCTTGTAACCATTTATTCAGCGGATCATTGGCCCACTGAAAAAAAAGCTTTATGATAACTATCAGCACTATCTCAATCAGTGTTTCCCAAACTCCAGTCCTCACGGCCCCAACAGGTTATGTTTTCAGGATTTCCTTAGTATTGCACAGGCGATGCCTTGTTAATGATTCCATTACCTGTCCAATCCTAAGGAAATCCTGAAAACATGTCCTGTTTGGGGCCATGAGGTTTGGAGTTTGGGAAACACTGCACCATTGGGCCGAACACGCACATTTTGTACCATTAAGACATTTCTTGTGATGATATTTATCTTGTGGCAAACAATAGGATGAGAAAGGTTTAAATCTAAGCAGGTGGATACTTTTTTCTCCCAATGGGAAGTGTCAAAGTATCATTGTCTACTTGCAACCAACATGGATTAGCAAGATTAAATATATATATTTGGATGTCTATGGCAGCCAAATATCTATTCCTCTCTGAAATGAGTTTCAGCTATATTTTGAGTATTTCTAGTAAAAATATGCTGCATATTTTGGGCTATGCCAAAGGCATCAACTAGTCATGTGGCGCAGAGCCAGATTGCCTCCACCACCAGGGTACGTGTAAAGATTAGGTAATTTTGCTAGAGAAATGAGCCTTTAGATGCTATCATTAGGAGATTTACACCGAAGCACGCCGGGTGAGCTGACAGTTTACTTTTTGATATTTATGCTGTAGCAATGCCTAGCTTGTAAGGTCTCCAAGAAGATGCTTTATATCCGGTTCTTAAGCTCCTCAATGCTCAGTAGATCATCTGACTCCGTCTACTGGCACAATACTGTTCTGTAGATGTCACAGTTCAATTGACCTGTACAAGAATCCTCAACACTTACATCAGCCCTTGTCCCAAGTGGGGCTTACAGTCTTTTTTCCCTTGCAAGCAGGCTTGTACATACCGGATCCACTTTCAGCATGTTTTGGAGTCTTAAAGGAAACTGAAGTAAAGCTCTTTTCGCAGTGCATCTACAGTATCACTGGGAAAGCTCCAAGTGTATAAGTCAACCATTCCTATAATGTCCCATTTATTCAACAGATTCCATAAGACTGTCTACTGATTGAGAAAGGGAAAGACTTTCCCAATATGCTTCCAGAACTTTGTATTCAGGACCAGTGGGGATCCCAGTGTTTGGGTGCCAAACATTACGGAAATGATCACTTATTCTTTGTTTAGTTGATAACTTTTAATTATGGAAATAAACCTTCAACTCTCCTGGGTTTGCACAACAAACATAGACACACAGCTTAATTAGTAGATGGTAGGAAATCATTTGTCTCAAGCAAAAGACCTTTGTAGATTGTGATAGCTCAGGAAGTCTTCTACTCTTACCATATAGACATTGCATTTCTTTGGAGTGAGAAGTCTATTTGAGACTAGTAGGGAATGTTTCATTGCTAGAGCCCCTACCACTATTGACACCACTGAATGCTACAGATAAGCACATCACCACAGTGGATCACCCAGACACCGGCTTCCTTCCTGCACTTTTCAGTACAATGAACCTAGACATTTGTAGAAAGGGCATGAAAAACATGGGAATAGATGTCACAGATAACTAAGCTTTATTGTTTTGTCTATTATTATTATGCAATGCATGCATAGCATTCATAGCTCATACATTTCTATGTAACATTGGGGAGTGTAATGCAAGAATGCTACTGTAGCTGTTATCATAAATACACAATTTCCTGAGTCTTCACAGTTTACTAATTTTATTATTTTATGGATTTTTTTTTGATCTTTAGTTAAACAGAAATGTGCCTGATTCGGGCTGTAATTAGCAAGGCCATTGTTGTTGGCTTTTGTCACAAATTGACTGCTCTATCGACTGTTAATTTTAAAGGTTGTTAATTTCCTATGGGATACTAAGGGTTAATGTCAGTTTTTTCCATGCTGTTGTTGTTGGTGATTTAATCAGGTAATGTAGCTGATAACATTTTTCCCACCCTTTAAATAGTCACATAATCCATCACCTGAGTGTTGTTGCTGTTAGAGTTCATTCTCTGCTAGACCCTCTTGCTATATGGCAGTAGTTCTCTTCTTCTGAAGCCTCTTTAGACCCCCTTGCTCTGCCTTGGAGTGCTGCTGCCTTTTCCGAATATAATTATTGTGTGTTCTCATGTCTGTCTTTAATTATCCCTGTGTTGTATCACCTGCAGTGGCACGGCTAGTGCCCTCGCCAGCCAGTACTCTATCCAGGGTTACCTTAGGGCACAGACAGGGACTAGGCACACGATGACGGAAGGGGGAAGGATCAGCTCAGGGTATCAGGGCAGAAAGCAACAGACACAGGCCAGTGTCAGGAGGTGTCCCCATCCCCTGCTCCCTATTGTAAAGGCCTTCCTTCCCCTTTTGCAAAAAAGAGAGAAGGAGGGGGAACAAGAGGCGCAATAGTGCCCTTATCACTAGACACTAGTTTGTGCAATGGTGAGAAATCAAATCCACTCACCTAGTCCAGTTGTGAGACCCACAACTGGTTTGAAGGCTTGTTAATAATATCCTGATGGCTGCTGCTGGACTTCCACTGGCCACACTCACGTGGAGATACAACAAGATGCTTGGGGAAGAAAAGTGTACTACCGTCCGCGCTGCCAGGATCACTCACTTCAATAAATGCACGAGCAGTAGTTGTTCAATCAAATCCTTCTTTATTCTCCGACGCGTTTCAGTGCCCTCCTGGCACCTTCCCTGATGAAGGTGCCAGGAGGGCACTGAAATGCGTCGGAGAATAAAGAAGGATTTGATTGAACAACTACTGCTCGTGCATTTATTGAAGTGAGTGATCCTGGCAGCGCGGACGGTAGTACACTTTTCTTCCCCAAGCATCTTGTTCCTTCCCCTTTTATCATCCCGGTGTCCATTTGTGTGGTGCCATGTGGCGGACATTTTACCTGTCCAATCATGACAGCTTTCATAAGAAGATAAAGTTAGCCATAGACATTAAATAGCTGTTGGTCAAATCTTTGCCGGCACACAGCTATTTCTCTTTACTCAACTATTAAAATGCATGCTAGCAAGGAATAATTTTTGCATGTGTCATATCTTAAATGAGAGTAAGGGATTAAATATACTGAAATCCAACATGCCTAACCTTAACATCGCTAACTATTCCCCCATATACATTTGATAGCAGTCTAAAAATACTTTTCATTTCCATTAATGAGCAACAATCAATTGTACATAAGTGTTCTGCTTGTTTATTGACCTGCTTAGAGAGACTATCAAGCTGTAACACAGAGGTCCCCAACATTTCTGACCTTGAGAGCCACATTCAGCTCTGAAAGATGATCAAGAAGCACATCCTCCCGCTCTCTCACAGTATTGAGGCCCAGAGTCCCTATTACCTGTATAATGACAACCAAAGCTTCTCCACAGAAATCACACTGTGTATACCAAGATCCAGGGATTTCTCCAATACCCCTATTCAGATCTGCTCTTCTATGTGGAGCTACTTACCAAAGTCACCTTCTGGAGACCTGCTTTTCATAGTTGTTTGCTAGACCTGGTGTTAATGTACTAAGCTGTAAGAAATCTGTGAGTCACATATCAAAGGCCCACGAGCCACATGTGGCTCCCGAACTAATGGGACCCTTGCTGATTCAAGACCAATTGACCGTTAATATAATTGTTCCCCCATAAATCTTGCATGTTGTCTGCAGTATGTCTCATGCTTACATAATTATATTACGTAATTAGAATATAGTGATATCTCTCACCTTCTGGCCAATTTCTGGATTACATTCTGGTATATTTCGGCTGTACACTTTAAAGATATCACTAGGGATGAGCAAGTAGTGAAATATTTGGACTCGCTATACTCGTAACAAGTAGGTCCCGATACTCGGGTACTTGTTACGAGTATAGCGAGTCCAATGTAAGTCAATGGGAAAGCGATTATTTTCGCAGTATATCTATATGTACACTGTGAAAGTAAAATAAAAGTTAATAAAAGTTGATAAAAATAAAAAAATAACATACTCACCCATCCGATGGCAGCACCGGGATCCGAAAAGATTACATCCGTTGTACTTGCAAGACCTGGCAATCTGGCCAATCAGATGGCTGGTAGCGATCAGGTGGTGTGTGATGTCACACACCACCTGATCGCTACCAGCCATCAGATTGGTCAGATTGCCAGGTCTTGAAAGTACATCGATGTTCTGGCAATCTGGCCTATCAGTGGCCGGTAATGATCACACACCACCTGATCACTACCAGCCATCTGATTGGCCAAATCGCTACCGGCCATCTGATTGACCAGATTGCAAGGTCCTGTTCGGGTCCCTGTGCAGCTGTCGGATGGGTGGGTATGTTATTTTTTTTATTTTCAACAACTTTTATTAACTTTTATTTCACTTTCGCAGTGTATATAGATACACTATGAAAGTGAATGGACTACTTGCTACTCCTAACGAGTAATCACAAGAAACTCGTGGAGTAGCGAGTAGCCCGAATACCGTTACTATTCGGCGAGTACCGAATAGTAATGAGTATACTCGCTCATCCCTAGATATCACTTAAAATTATATCACTTCCGACCAAGGTCATTCAGACCTGCCTCTCTACATTTATATAATTCAAATGTCCAAAAATGAGTCCAGGTGTGGGCAGGGGGAGGAGGGAGGAGGAGGGAGCAGTAAGACACCACACACCAGGAGGAAATTAACAGATTGGAGTTACTAGGAACATTTGGACTGAATCAAAGCAGAAGAATGGGAAAAAACAGGGTGGAAAGATAAGGCTAGGTGTGGACAAGTATAGACAGATATGAAATATGCATTCAGTAGGTATGGAGTATACTACACAGGGTTATCACCACATACCAGTGCAAAGAGAGACAGATATGAAATATGCATTCAGTAGGTATGGAGTATAATACACAGGGTTAATGCCACGTACCTGCAGATAAAATAGATGGATTGTCAGATCAAGGCATGACAGCATGAAGCAATATATTCATGCATTACAGTGATCCATGACAGCGATAAGATGACAGCGATCCCGAGCTTCTCTCTCATACAAAGGAGACCTTATTCAGCTAAGCGTTCCTGTGTTCTCTGATATAGCAATAGGATAACAAAGCAATCAGGAGTCCGAAATTGGACACGTTCAATCAACATTTACCCCAATGATTGGTTGGCCATTGCCCCCACATACATTAGTGTCTGTGGAATTCATTGATATTGGCAGGAAACACAGATAGAACTCTTACGTGAAAAGCTAACATCTAAATGACTACTAATGTTTATAAGGGTCTTAACCTACTGTACTGATCAGCAAGTGAGAGCATATTCTAACAATCTGCAGACCGTACAGAGGGGAAAAAAATCATTGGATCTTAGTAACATTGACCCAGTCACAGAAGAAGAAGTCTCCAGGCTCCTCTCTTCCTCTCGTCCCACCACATGCAATGCTGACCCCATCCCCTCACACCTACTCCAGTCCCTCTTTCCAGTGGTCACCGCTCACCTAACCAAAATATTCAATCTCTCCCTCTCTTCTGGCAGCTTCCCCTCCTCCTTCAAACACTCTATCATTACTCCATTACTAAAGAAAACTTCTCTTGACCTATCCTGCACAAACAACTACAGACCAGTCTCCAATCTCCCCTTCATCTCTAAACTCCTGGAGCGCCTGTTTACTCCCGCCTCACTCATTACCTCTCCACTCACTCTCTTCTAGACCCATTACAGTCTGGTTTCCACCCCCTACATTCTACAGAAACTGCCCTCACCAAAGTGACCAATGACCTTCTGACAGCAAAACGTAATGGTGACCACTCTCTGCTTATTCTTCATGATCTTTCTGCAGCCTTTGACACTGTTGACCACCATCTCCTACTCTCCATGCTGCACTCCATCGGCATCAAGGACATGACTCACTCCTGGTTCTCTTAATATCTTTCTGACCGCTCTTTCAGTGTATCATTTGCTGACTCCACTTCTTCCCCCTTCCTCTCATTATTGGGATCCCTCAGCATTCAGTCCTTGAACCTCTTCTCTCTTTACGGCCCCGATTGGACAGACCATCAGCAGATTTGTCTTTCAGTACCATCTTTATGCTGAGATACACAACCCTACTCTTCTTCCCCTGACCTTACTCCCGCTCTAATAAAGAACACCAATGACTGTCTAACCGCAGTTTCCAATATCATGTCCACTCTCTATCTGAAACTCAACCTTTCCAAAACGGAACTTTTACTGCTCCCGCCCTCCACTAACCTCCTTAAATATGACATCTCTCTCAGTGTGCAGCACCATGATAACACCTAGTCAGCAGGCTCGCTGTCTGGGTGTTATGTTTGACTCTGATCTTTCCTTCACCCCATATATACAATCTCTCGCCTGCTCTTGCTGCTTGCACCTGAAGAACACCTCTAGAATTCGCCCCTTTCTCACCTTGGAAACCACAAAAACCCTCACTGTGGCCCAGATTCACTCCCGCCTTGACTATTGTTATTCTCTTTTAATTGGCCTCCACCGCACTAGACTCTCTCCTCTCCAGTCCATCCTTAATGCAGCAGCCAGGATCACCTATCTAGCTAACCGTTACTCAGACGCTTCTGCTCTATGCCAGTCATTGCACTGGCTGTCTACACACTATAGGATCCAATTCAAGCTGCTTGTTCTGACCCACAAAGCTCTTCACCTTGCAGCACCCCCCTATATATCCTCCCTCATCTCTATATATCACCCCACCCGTTCTCTTCGCTCTGGAAGTGACTTTAGACTCACTTCTGCATTAATCCAAACCTCCCACTCCTGGCTCCAAGACTTCTCACGAACTGCACCAATTCTCTGGATTGCTCTACCCCTTGAAATTAGGTGAATCCACAACTTACATAGTTTCAGGCGATCCCTAAGAACACATCTTTTTAGGGCAGCCTATCATGATCCCTATTCAAACTCATCTAGACATAGCCTATCCGCTCCACCAGTCTCAAGTGGATCACAAATAATGGTTGGTGGCCACTTATGCTGCTCCTATCTGTTCCTCATCTCCTCAAGTTGACTATACCATCTCTGTCACCCCCACCTCATTGTTAGATTGTAAGCTCTTATGAGCAGGGCTGTCACTATTTTGCTCTAATTATTTTATTGTATTATGCATTGTATTGTATTGTATTGTTTTTTGTATTGTATTGTACTTTCTGTTTCTTATGATTTCTCAGAATTGTGAAGCGCTGGGAAATATGTTGGCGCTATATAGATAAAGATTATTATTTATTATTATTATTATTATTACTACATGACTGTGGTTATTTTCTCAAACACAAAAAGGGACCATTTTTCCTCAGTGTGCTGAATCCGTTTAGTAACCATGTGTCTGTTTTTACTATGTGCGTCATCCATTTTTCTTGTATGCAGCAAAATTCCGAGAGACTTCTCAAGATTTCCCAAGCAACAAAATCAGTGGAAAATGGACAGCACCTAAATGCCACTCATCCGCTGTCTGCTTCACTGACCAATTCACTTCAAAGGGTGAGTTCTGTGAGTTCCAGACACTTATTCTTTTTAAGTGGACAACTAATCAGAAAAAAGAACTCGCATATATAAAGTCAAAGAATAAAATGACATGTCCATGTGCCATCCATGGAAAAAAATGACATAACACAGAAGACAAACACTGACTTGTGAAATATGAAAATTTTAAAACTTAACCTCTTAGCACATCATGATTGATATACTCCGTCACGGAGAGTGTCAAGGATTTTGGAGTGGGCTGAGATGCTGAGCCCACGCCACACAGGGCAGATCTTATATAGCTGGCACTGCCTCTGGCAGTAACAATTGATGTGTCCTCTGCTTCTATTAAATGCCACTCTACACTGTGTGCAGAATTATTAGGCAAATGAGTATTTTGATCACATTTTTATACATGTTGTCCTACTCCAAGTATAAGTAAGGCTTGTGAGCCAACTACCAATTAAGTAAATCAGGTGATGTGCATCTCTGTAATGAGGAGGAGTGTGGTATAATGACATCAACACCCTATATAAGGTGTGCTTAATTATTAGGCAAATGCCTTTCCTTAGGCAAAATGGGTCAGAGGAGAGATTTGACAGGCTCTGAAAAGTCCAAAATTGTGATATGTCTTGCAGAGGGATGCAGCAGTCTTGAAATTGCCAAACTTTTGAAGCGTGATCACCGAACAATCAAGCGTTTCATGGCAAATAGCCAACAGGATCGCAAGAAGCGTGTTGGGCAAAAAAGGCGCCAAATAATTGCCAATGAATTGAGGAAAATCAAGTGTGAAGCTGCCAAGATGCCATTTGCCACCAGTTTTGCCATATTTCAGAACTGCAGCGTTACTGGAGTATCAAAAAGCACAAGGTGTGCTATACTCAGGGACATGGCCAAGGTAAGAAAGGCTGAAAGGCGATCACCTTTGAACAAGAAACATAAGATGATACGTCAAGACTGGGCCAAGAAATATCTTAAGACTGATTTTTCAAAGGTTTTATGGACTGATGAAATGAGAGCAACTCTTGATGGGCCATATGGATGGGCCAGAGGCTGGATCAGTAAAGGTCACAGAGCTCCACTCTGACTCAGATGCCAGCAAGGTGGAGGTGGGATACAGGTATAGGCTGGTATCATCAAAGATGAACTTGTGGGACCTTTTTGGGTTGAACTCCCGGACCTACTGCCGGTTTCTGGAAGACAACGTCTTCAAGCAGTGGTACAGGAAGAAGTTGGTATCATTCAAGAAAAACATGATTTTTATGTAGGACAATGCTCCATCACATGCATCCAACTACTCCACAGCATGGCTGACCAGTAAAGGTCTAAAAGAAGAAAAAATAATGACATGGCCCCCTTGTTCACCTGATCTGAACCCCCATAGAGAACCTGTTGTCCCTCCTAAAATGTGAGATCTACAGTGAGGGAAAACAGTACACCTCTCGGGACAGTGTCTGGGAGGCTGTGGTGGCTGCTGCACGCAATGTTCATCGTAAACAGATCAAGCAACTGACAGAATGTATGGATGGAAGGCTGTTGAGTGTCATCATAACGAAAGGTGGCTGTATTGGTCACTTATTTTTTTGTGGTTGTTTTTTGCATATCAGAAATGTTTATTTCTAAATTTTGTGCAGTTTATTAGTTTACCTGGTGAAAATAAACAAGTGAGATGGGAATATATTTGGTTTTTATTAAGTTGCCTAATAATTCTGCACAGTAATAGTTACCTGCACAAACAGATATCCTCCTAAGATAGCCAAATCTAAAAAAAAAACACTCTAACTTTCAAAAATATTAAGCTTTGATATTTGAGTCTTTTGGGTTGATTGAGAACATAGTTGTTGATCAATAATAAAAATAATCCTCTAAAATACAACTTCCCTAATAATTCTGCACACAGTGTAATTTGTTGACAGGTCCATTTAACGCCATAATTTGGCATGGACATTAGTTTGTGCGGCCATGAGTTTCCCTGCAAATTAATCACAGGGAGCTATTGGGTTTCTAAGACAGCTGGAGGCAGGCAGTTCCTGAAGATCGCAAATCCAAGTCCCCTTAGGGGACTGACAAATAAAGTAAGAAGACATTTTGTCTAATACAGATCTTCAATGGTCACACTGTTAAACCTACATACTGAATATTACAAGAAATACAAGTTATTAAATAAATAACAAATGAACTGTTACAATTAATAAAACTATTGATGTACAAAAAAAAGAAAAAGGGGCGCTGTGTAGGATCTCTGGACACTAGTTAAAAGCACTGCTGTTACATGCAGAATGCACTAACCTGGAGGAGTTGTGCCATCCCTGGACAACCCTGGTGATAGACCTGGATGGAAGTGGTCACTGGCTGACGGCTCCTTGCGGTGCCCTCGCTGCACTGGTGCGTCCTCTTCCTGGATAGTCACGTGAACGGATTACGGTCATGTGACCGGCTACATCATCACAGGTCCTGTAATCACTGAGCTTCACAAAGCCGCAGGTCCTACAGTTTGAGTTGGTATAATCTGTACTTGCTGTCTGTGGCAGTTTTATTCCCAATCAGACTGTGAACTCCAAGAGCAGCTCCAGCTTCTGCTCCCTCAGTGTTGAGGGAGAAGTGGCAATGAAAGATAAATGTATAGAAGTCTCATAGGGACCGCTAAGCATGACAGTGTGATGGTATTAAACAAAAATTAACAAACCTTTATTAATCCTCCTGCCAACTCCACAACATGTTTCGACAGTACATAGGACCGTCTTCATCAGGTGGTTGAACCACCTGATGAACCACCTGATGAACCACCTGATGAAGACGGTCCTATGTACTGTCGAAACATGTTGTGGAGTTTGCAGGAGGATTATTAATAAAGGTTTGTTAATTTTTGTTTAATATCATCATACTGTCATCCTTAGCGCTCCCTATGAGACTTCCATACTTTTATCTTTCAATAAAACTATTGATGGAAGTTTGATGTGTAAAGGCAGAGGCACATTTTGGAGTATTTTCTACATATTTGCAAAATGTACAAATCATATGACCACATTTAAAAAGACAACCTTTTATGTGTATTCATGTTTTCTTGGGGAACATTTGCTTATATAATCACACACAGGGATTGAAACTTCTTATACTTATCTAATAAGTACCGGTAGTGCTTTACTGAAAATCCTGAAGCTGGAATCCCTTTTTCTTTCTTCCATTACTTTTCCTACTACACTGCTGTTCTCTGTGTATCGGATCTCTGCCTATGGCTGAGGTGACTGGTTTGCTTTTCATTTATGGTATCCTGTCCGGAAATGTCAAATCTATTTAAACAAAGATAATTAACCAGATCTGTAAAAACTGCAAAGAGGAAAAACATTGAAATGTCAGAATTGTGGGTTCTTGGGTTCTACAACTCCACAAAAAAAATGCATTAGGAAGCGATCAAAGCTTGGTATCTGCCCTAAAAGAGGGTCAATAAATATAACAGA
This sequence comes from Allobates femoralis, assembly GCA_033576535.1. Taxonomy (NCBI): domain Eukaryota; kingdom Metazoa; phylum Chordata; class Amphibia; order Anura; family Aromobatidae; genus Allobates; species Allobates femoralis. The sequence continues at coordinate 64,792,690 of JARQOC010000011.1, read as the reverse complement.
TCACCAGATCACTATCCAGAACTCAAGCCCTCACTAAATACCATCAGCTGAAAATAAAAATGTCACGTTACCCCTTTAAGAAAATGTGACTCAAGCAAAAATTTATATATATATATATTTACAAATGTCTTTTTTTCATGTGTCCTATTTATTACATGCTTAAGGAAGGTGTTGGAATCATCACAAGTGCAGATCATTATATTATAACCTGCGCAATACTAGGGAAATCCTGAAAAGCTGCACTTTGTGCGCCTTTGATGTCTGGAGTTCCCCACCCCTGCTTTAAAGCCATGTTCTTAGGCTGGCTTCACACCACGGTGTGATCCGGTCCGGGGCTGTCCGGGATGACCCTGACAGTCCCGGACCGGATCAGCACACAGAACCGGAGGGCCAAATGTGCCCTCCGGCCCTGTGTGCAGCCAGATGGCTATAATTGCAGCCGCAGCTGATCCTCCCGGTCCGGGGCAATCTGGCCCCATAGGCTCCCATGTTAGGGAGCGCCGGATTGCCCCGGCTCCGGGAGAATCCAGCCGAATCCGGGATCTGGCAAATCATTTTTGTGTCCGGAGAGAATAATCCGAATTCTCCCAGATTGTCCCGGAGTGATGAAACCGGATGGCAGAGAGCTTCCATCCGGCCCCATAGGCTACTATGGGGCCAAAAACCGGTCCGGGGCTGCCTAGTTTACACCGGACAGCCCCGGACCGGATCACACCGTGGTGTGAAGCCAGCCTTACTGGGGCATGACTACAATAGGTTCATGGGGTTGCAATTGCACCCGTGTCCTGCAGTCTAGAGAGTCCCCTTGACCTATATGAAAAGGCAAATACAATATAAGACTTGCAAACTTTGGGGGCCACACTGTGGTTTTTGCATTGAGGTCCATGAGCTTCACATTACGCCACTGTTTCTCATGATGAGCATCTGGTGAACTTTTGATGTGGCAGATTTTCTGCAGTATTTCTGCACCTATCAGGTAAATAAAGTTACTTGCATTTTTTTCATTGCATTTTTAAGTTTTTTTTAACGTATGTTTTTATCAAAGCATTTTTTGTCTCTTTTTGGTATGTCAATGTTTTAAATAAAGTTGCTTTTTTTATACTTCCTGCTGTTTGGTTTGAATAAAGCTTTATTCAGTTTAGGGTGAAATACAATTGCTTTTAGTGCATTTCAGAAGCAAATCTAAGGAGGTATGTTTTCTCCTTGTGGAGAGTGATAAGCCAGTATAAGGAGTCTTATATGCCACGCAATGCTCCTCTAGGAAATTAAATATGCAAAATGCCTCTTCAAAGAGGAAGAGGACATAAACTTGAGCGCCACCTATTGGAAGTAGCCATTCTACAAATCAATATCGATCCTTTAACCTGCTTTTTCACATAACTATGTAATAATTGAACCAGAATCTCAATTTGCAAACATGTGCAGTGCTAAGTATCCCCTGAGCTGGGCTTTCCATATATTATGCTTCCCATGGCTGTGTTTTCATTTTGGGACCCAGGTTACTTTTCATACTTTTCACCCTTATTCACATTGAGGTCTGCTCAGGCACGTGGTAAGAATTTTAAATACTAGAAAGAGGTAGGTACTGTCCTGGAGTGGGCACAACTTATTTTGGTGGGGCTGCTTTATGCTTTTTTGATCAAAAACATGTTTACTAAGTATACTTTGGAATTTATAGCCATTTGCTTTTTACTTATTTATTTATAGCAGGGTATTTTTTCAGATAGGTTTTTTTCCTTAGGTTTTGTCTATTTAGTGGCCAGTGTGAACATGCTTTTATACCTTGCATGCTCAGGCTCAGATTACTCGATGCCATGCCTGTATGAGGAGTCTTAAATGTCTGTAATGCTCCTCTGGGAAATTAAATATGCAAAATGCTCCTTCAGATTGGAAGAGGACTTGTTCTGTAGTGCTACCTATTGGAAGTAGCAATCCTAAAAGTCAATATGACGCTTTAACGAGCTTTGTCATATGGTGTAGGATAATAACAAAACCAGAATCTCAATTTGCAAACAGAGTTTTGTGGTATTGCCCCTCATCAGTGCAAAGTATGAGATCTGGTTTGGCTAAATGAAAGGCTAAGGCCGGTTTCACACCACGGTTTTGTCTGTCAGGTTGAATCCTGTTTTTTGCAGGATCCACCGGACAGAACCTAACAGCACAGGATGAGCAGAAAGTGTGGGCAAATATGCCCTCTTATCCTGTTTTTTTGCAGGCACGGAGGGAGGGGAAGCACAGACATGCAATGCACAGCCCTGAAGTGTAACAGAAGGAGGGATACGCCCAGATGTCTCCAGGCTAGTAAGTTTATAAACTCTTTATATCAGTTATACTAATGCAAGATTTTACACAAAAACAGTGCTGGAAAGGTATCCTTAGGGTGCAGGGACATGTACTAACTGTGTATTAGGGTGATCTGAGGTGGTTGGTTCCCTTTAAGCGCTTGTAATGCTCCTCTGGGTAATTAAATATGGAAATTGTCTCTTTGGAGAGGAATAGAGCTTGAACTCGAGTGTCACCTATTGGAAGAGGCAATCTAAAGCAGAAATGCATACATCTGTGAATACCAGTGAACCTTCTGCATCTAATTAAACTATATAGGGAAGTTCTGCACATTAATCTCCATGTATGTGCAGGAGAAATTGACATGTTGTGAATTTCAAATTCATTAATATGATCCTGCACTTACCAGTATAGAATAATAGGGTCTAGATCAATCACTTCATGTGCCTCTGTAAAGCTGTGTTCTCATGGTGGGTCTAGTGCCACACTTGTGATAAAACAACGTTTTTGATGTCATTTCTAAAAATCACAGCTAACATTTTGTTTGCTGTTTTGGCCAAAAGCAAACAAACCCACAGAAACATGGTAATGAAGCCTCACAGAAAGTAAAGATAAATGTGGATTATATGATATTTGTCCAAAATAGGAAATTACTGGATTTTTTTTACTGAATTATGAAACGTAAGTGGAAACTGCTAGAGGTCGGACGTCCACACACAAATACCTTGCTAGCAACCACTGTTTGGGTCTATTGATTACTCAGTCCAGCCTGTCTAGACTGTGCTAACTAGGCCTATGCTTCAAGACTGTTCATATTCATTACACATACTTGTCCCGTCTGGGTCTTTTTCTGAAATTACCCCATAGTGAATACAGGTAAAAATGCAGTTTGCTATGTTGGAGACATCAGTGATGATATTTCGTAAGAAACAAGTAATAAAACTATGCTTCTACACTGTGTTCTTGTTTGATATGTGGATGATGCATGGACACATTGCATCATGTAATACTAAAGAGACATATGACTGAATGAATCATAGAAATAGCAGGCCATTATTTTCAGCTTGAAAGAAATCACTGAAATACAATGCAAACGTGTTTTCCTGCCCAACTTTATTAGTAACATTTTGTGCATATCATATGAACAATGGACAAAAATGTTGTAAAAAAATGTTACTCTGCTTTCTGAAATCGCCTGTCTCCCATCTTTGTTTTTATACTGTGCTTTACTCACCTTCCTCCAGTCTAGCACTAAGGCCATATGCACACGCTGAGTATTTGAGTTTTTTACCTCAGGATTTGTAAAATAAAACCAGGAGTGGAGCAATCAGAAGAAAAGCCTAATAGAAACACCTGCACCACTTCTGTATTTAATTATCCACTGCTGGTTTTGGCTACAAATCCTGAGGTAAAAAACTCATCAAATTCTCAACGTGTGCACGTGGCCTTAGTCTCCACTCCTGCTCCCGGGGTCTGTTATCACCTGCATTGCTGGCTTCACATTGACATTGCTGGTAGGGGTAGTGCACAGTGGTAGTCGCGGCCGAGGGCGAGCCCCCGGTTACATACGGGCCTCTGATAGTAATCCACGCCCCGGCCACCTCCAGAGTTCTCCAAAGGGATGACGCAGACACAGGTGTCACTTTCAAGGTCAATGAAACTTTACTATTATTGTCATGCAATCATGGGCGTACACATGAATAATGGGATCTTTTCTTTTTCATAAAAGGAGCCACATTGTCCACAATTATTTTCAATCTACATGCTGACTTTTCCTCTGGCACCAGAGTTTCCTCTAGGTCTCTTAACTCTCATTTTGCCCGTTAACTTCATGAGTTCATACCACAGAATCAGTCACACGAGTTTGTCCAATCCCACCCACAGAGATTTTAGCTAGCTACTGGAACAGCTATGGGACGTAGCCCCTCCGCAATAATGTAATATGCCTTTACATTCAGGTGTCATTTAAGAGGGTTCTTAAGGTGTGGACAGGGGATAGCAGATGCTGACTCGTAGCATTTCCCTTGGACTCCAACCTGAATGGAGGTGGATATCTAACTCCGTATTGTGGTTCTCTTTTCTTTCTATAGTCCATGAGTCAAGCAGAAACCAATTTGGTTCACTTGCCACCACTCTTCCTGCAGGTGCAGCTCTGTGCCACTACTTTCCTCTAACAACATGGCTGAAGGCTAATTTTATGAGAAACAGAGATTCCAACAGCTTGGATAGCAGGGGTGAAAGTTAGAACGTTCCACTTATTTCATCCAAGTAAAATGCATGGCAGATGTAGTGGCCCCAAGACCAGCACTGGAAAGCAATCTTAGTGTTTCAGCTATAAGAAACCTTAGTCATGGATTACAATAAATTGAAAAAATGCAGTATATATCTCCTCTTCCTGTGGCCAGCAAAGACAATTACGGTAGATCTCTGATATCTGCTTCACTGCTGCCTAGACCAAGGTGTTCCGAGCATAGGAATAGGATTCATTGGAAGTGGAAGCAAGACATGAGAAAGGTGAGCTGAAATTATTTTCTATAGGCTAATTTTACTCCTATACTCCACACCCCTAAGGGGTTTACTATTGTTAATCCCTTCTCTGTCCTGCGGAAACCAGGGAAGCAGTCATATACACTGGTCAGTAGGTGGCCACATTACACAATACTTTGCATTACATCATAACACATACATTTTTAATATTCACATAAAATAAACAATAACCGTGTCCCCCAGGGTGAGGGTGGCAGAGCCACACACTCCGCTACATGGTGGAGCCAATATATGATCTCAACGGCTCCTCCTAAGTTGACAGCACAAGACACTAAAAGCCGTTGAGCTCAGTTGTTGTCTGCAGCCCTGCTAATGTGAAGTCAGTGATGCAGACAATGTAGCCACGTGCACACATTGAGTATTTGGTGAGTTTTTAACCTCAATATTTGTAAGCCAAAACCAAGAGTTGGTAAAAAATGAAGAAGTGGTTGATGTGTTTCTATTATACTTTTCCTCTGACTGCTTCATTCCTGATTTTGGCTTACAAATACTGAGGTAAAAAACATAGCAAATACTCAATGTGTGCACATGGCATGATAAACACCTAGCAGCAATGGAGAATCAGGGTAGGACTAATGGTGCTGTCACACAGCACGATCTGGCCAGCGATGTCGGAAGCGATGCGCGGGTGCCCGCTCACTTCCGACAGCTGTCACACAGCATCGCTGCGGCCGGCGATGTCGCAGCGACGCAGGCGGTGACATCGCTCGCTGGGCTTAGCCCAGCGAGCGATCCGCAGCGACGCTGCGGTATAGGCTGGATCACCGCCGACATCGCTCTGGCGATGTCACATGGCGCGATCCAGCCTTATCGCGGGTCGCCGGTTGCCAGGTTTATGGTTCTTCCTGTAAACCTGTCAACCTGCGACCAGCGATAAAACGCGGTCGCGCCACTCATTTACACAGCGCGACGTTGCTAGCGACATCGCTGATACGTCACTTTTTCGGCGATGTCGCTAGCGACGTCGCCAGGTGTGACAGCACCTTAAAGTAATGTCAATTGCAATTGGTAACTGCAGTCGGGGAGAGATGTTTTCTTAAAATTAAAAGCCACTTCAGCCAATCTTCCAGGTGTTTTCCTAAAAAACTGATTCTGAAAGGATTCTTGTGCTCCACCGTGTCAGGTAGGCAGGGGCCAAGAGTTGAGATGGATGACGATATGAAGGAGGTGGGGATTGTACATGGATGGGGCATGATTTAAGAGACATATCAAAGGACAAATCTGTTTGGCCTTGTCATACTTACCCTTTCCATGACTCCGACTTCCAAAAGTTGTTGAGTAAGACTTACCAATAACTCAAGCTCTGGGTACTGACCATCTTCCCAAAGGATGCCGTAAGTGTGGACCAAAATAAAAGAAAGGGGGGGCCACATATAGGGTTTTAAATGTTTTAAAAATGAACACACCTTGGATGGGGTGTGACTCATCTTCTATGGTTGTATAAGCCACAACCAGCTGAAGACATTTGGATAAGATGGCTGCTGCAGAACCCCGTGGAGTACAAGAAATACCTATGTAAAAGCTGAGTTTTTCTCTGCGCTGCCAAGGATGACTTGCAAATCTGTTTATTTATGCTGACGCGTTTCATAGCTATGCTACTTCATCAGGGCCATTGCCAATGATCTTGGGGTTCTTCTTTACCTTTCTCACCAAGGCTCTTCTCCCACGATTGCTCAGTTTGGCTGGGCAGCCAGGTCAAGGAAGACTTCTGGTGGTCACAAACTTCTTCCATTCAATGGTTATGGAGGCCAATGTGCTCTTAGTTACCTTGAGCATTGCAGAAATTTTTTTTGCGACCTTAGCCAGATCTGTGCCTTGCCACAATTCTATCTCTGAGCTCCTTGGGCAGTTCCTTTGCCCTCATGATTCTCATTTGGTCTGACATGCACTGGGAGATATGAGGTCTTTTATATAGACAGGTGTGTACCTTTCCAAATCAAGTCCTATCAATTTAATTAAATGCAGCTTGACTCCATTGAAGAAGTAGATCCAACTCAAGGAGGATCACAAGGAAATGGACAGCATGGGACTTAAATATAAGTGTCTGAGCAAAGGATCTGAATACTTATGACTATGTGATATTTCAGTTTTTCTTTTTAAATACATTTCCAAACATTTCTACATTTCTGGCTTTTTTCAGTCAAGATCGGGTGCAGAGTGTACATTAATGATCAACAAAATTAACTTTTTTGAATTTACCAACTGGCTGCAATGAAACAAAGAGTGAAAAATGTAAAGGGGTCTGAATACTTTCTGTACCCACTGTTTGGAGTTTCTGGTTTGGCTTCTTATTCTAAGTTATGCAGCAAAGCTTGTTAAAGGGTCAATATTGACTTTTAGGATTCTACATCGAATAGGTGGCGATACAGTTCTCCATCTCTGGAGAGGCCATTTGCATATAAAAAAATACATTTTTGCAATGGGATTCATTAGAGCAGACTGACTACTCATCCCCTGGTTTTTCTTAGGCGTCAGCCGGAAATGATTCGAAGCTGCATAGAAAATGTATCACCTCATACAAATATATTAGTCTGAATGACTTTACTATAAATTATCACAATGGAAAACCATGTTTTATATGACAATCGATCCATAAAATTCCCCCAGTGCTGGTTTTATCACTAGACTGAAAAAGGATGCATTGTTTTCTTCTGCTGATCATAAGCAGTCATGAAACCCTCATAGACATTGCCTGACGCACTTTTGTGTTTGACCACTCCAAGGTGACTATAACTTACAGACCTTGAGGAGCTACAATCTTAAAGCAGGGTGTGAATAGTTTTATCACACTTGAGCTATTAGCTTAATTATTATCTGCAAGGTCAGTGACACCATGAGTGGGGGATTTAGGATTCAGGTGATGTAAATCATGGAGCCTTTGGCGCTATTTATTGCCTATGTACAATTTTAAAAAGTTTACACAACATCCTAAGTATCTCCTGACAGGTATGGACATGATACTAGGACCAGTCACTCTCTGCTGTCCCCATTTGTCAGTTGGCCTCTTATCTTATCGGTCTGAACATCAAAGAAGAAAGCTTCCTGACACAGCTGGAATGAGGTGACCTCACCACTGATGTACACATGGGGGAGAGAAAGGACGTCTCATCCTTCTCCAAGACTTTGTGTAAAGGCAAACAGTTTTAATGAATAGTTCAGGGAGAAACATACATAATAAATAAAATGGAAAAAAGGCTAAAAAATGTTATATACTGCTCTACATCATGCTCAATTGATAGTATTTATTTCCAATGGCTACATTTTTAATTTGGCTCCTCTTCACAACATATGTCATATATTTACATGTTATGTCGCTGCCTTTGATATGGGCTCACATGCCAAGCCCTCATCATTCTTTGCACATGATGGCTAATTTGATCAGCTGTCATGAACCTCTAACAGCCGTGGGTGGATCTGAGCCCGTTAAATCCCGGTGTCAACCTCTGATTTAACATGCACCGGCAGGGGGCCATGTTACTCCATGCTCCCACTGGCTCGATGGCCCATGATGAGATTGTCGGTTGCCGATGGGTTATCATGACAGCCAAGGGTGAGCTTATGACCCCTGTATCTGTCATTAGGATTCTCCTGTGAATGCCACTGAAGGCCAGCATTCATAGGAGATTGTGTTTTCTGTGCTGATGCAGTGCTCTGTATAGCACAAGCGATTGGACAATCACATCTTCAAATCCCCTAAGGGGACTAGGAAAAATATTATAAAGTATAAAAAAAATTCTTTAAACATGAAATTTATTTTTTACAGAAACACAAATGTTCAAATCACCCCACTTTTCTCCCATTGCAAATAAAACAAAACAAACATTACATATATTTGGTATTGCTGCATTCAGAAATATCCAATCTATCAAATTATAAGATAAAGTAAGCCAATCGGTAAACAGTGTAATGAAAAAAACTTAAAAATGCCAGAATTACTTTTTTGTGTCACCGCAACATTGCAAGTGATCATGACATTGCATCTATTCAAAAATGTTACTAGTAAAAACATCAGCCCTGGGAGCAAACAATAAACCATCATTTAGCTGCAAATCACAAAAAATAATAACGTTACAGTTCTCAGGAAATGGCGACAAAACTGAAAAAAACATTTTTGACAAGTTTCTTTTCTTACATCAGTTAAATAAAAAAAAAACTATGCATGCTTGGCATCTATGTACCAGTTAGTTTTACCAAAAAGCAGACACAATATATAGAAAAAAATACACAAAACATGTGAAATTGCACTTTATAAAAAAATTTCATCGCCCTTGGAATTTTTTCATTTTTTTCCAGTACATTATATGGTAAAATGAATAATGTTAGTCAAAAGTATAAATCGTCCCACGATAAACATGCCCTCATACATATTGACACAAAAAATAAAAAAGTTTTGACTCTTGAAAGAAGAGGAAGAGGAGAGGAGAAAGAGAGACAACAGTTTGGTTATAGCATGCCGGGTTGAGAAGTGAAGACAATACTTGTCTAGCTGCCACAGAATTGGACACCAGACAGTGGCAGTGTGATATTTCTTGCTCAACTTCAATATTATTATTATTTACTGGCTTTTAGCTCAATCTCGAGCCATGGCGACTTGATGGACTAACTCTCTATAGGAAGATCGATGTTGCACAAACCTAGATAGGTCTACCAGGGTCTTCTCTGCGGTTATCTTAGTAATATGAAGCCATTGGGTTGCTGGTCTTCCTCTTTGCCTTGTTCCTTCTGTTCTTCCTACCATAATGTCCTTGTCTAGTGATTTTTCTCATCGTGTAATGTGCCCAAAGTCGTTAAGTCGTAGCTTGGTGATCCTTGTTTTAAGTGACATATCTGGCTTGATTTGTTCCAGGTGGATTTGTTTGATCTTCTTCCCATCCATGGTATTGACGACATCCTTCTCCAGCACCAAATTTTGAAGGCGTTGATTCTTCTTCTGTCTTGTTTCTTTATCGTCTATGTTTCACTTCCGTATGTTACTACAGAAAAGACCAGACTATGACTAGACCAGACTAACTTTAATATACATAAGTCATACTGTTACTTTTTCAGACTGTTAAGATGTGATCCCATAATATTCCCCGATTGGTGCTAAATAGGAAGTATGGCTTTAGTCCAAATACTATCAGACATGTTCACCTCTAAAACTAATTTATGTTTGATTGGGCTAATGTAAAATAAGCAACAATTTTACAGTAATTAATGGAATTAGGACAAGACATTGAAGCATGTGTTAACAGTGTCACATGGGAATCCTTTGAACCCAGCCCAGAAAGACCAAAAAAAAACACCATTGTTATGCTATGATTCATATTAATCATGGTCAGTAACTATGTCTGTCAGGTCGTTATTGGGTGATGGCCAAGGCTGCAGCGAGAAGCCAGGGTTGGGGGTGGGGGACACATCAATCCAGGGAGAGTAGAAATGAGCAGAACCTTGTTAGGGCTTGTTGAGTATTACAGTAAATGTTAGTGTGCTGTCCGCATGGACAATGAATGACATGCATCCAGCAAACTGACCAATGCTAATCATCATGGTGGTTCACGTGAATCTATATAGACGTAAAAGGATAAGATAAGATAAGATAAACTTTATTGATCCCGGAGGAAATTACAGTATTACAGCAGCAGAACAAAGATCAAGAACATTTCACACTTTACAAAATAAGTCTATATGGACAGCAGATGTGGGTAGACTGGTACATGTACCTCACCTATTCCCCCCATACACATAAAACTTCACATAGTCTTGGGACGCTTTACACTTATACATTTGTTAAACATCCCCACAGCTGTCGGAACAAACGATTTTCTGTATCTTTCCTTTTTACACATTAGTTGGATTAGACGCTTGCTGAATGTGCTCTTCTGCTTCGCAAACAGTTCAGAGAGCGGGTGTGTATTGTTGCTCATTATAGCCTTGCATTTCTTATTAATTCTATCCTCTAATACCTCCTCGAAAGTCCTAAGTTGTAGACCCACCGCCGCACTAGCCTTCTTGATAAGTTTATTCAGCTTATTAGCGTCAGCCCTGAGGGGCTCCAACACTGCTTTGAACACTATCCGATACGGCCGCCCCCAACCTTACGAACTGTGGCCTGTCCGACAGGTAATCAATGATCCAATTCACTAGTCCCTCATCAACCGCCATTTCAACCAGCTTTTGGATGGTCCATGTGTAAAAAACAATCCTACATGCACTACTTTAATCCGTATTTCAAATGGCATGGTATATTACGGTGTTAATAGCCAGTTCTATAATGCTAAGAGCCTAATAGTATTCATATTTAAATATCAATTTTAACCCCTTCAACCCGGGCGATTTTCTTTTTTCCATTTTTTGTTTTTTCCTCCTGTTTTTCCAAGAGCCATAACTTTTTTACTTTTCTGTCAATATGAGGGCTCATTTTTTTTGAGGGATGAGTCATACTCTTGAATTACATCATTCTTTTACCATATAGTGTAATATGGAAAATGGAAAATGGAAAAAATATCCAAGTGCGGTGAAATTGAAAAAAGTGAAATTACTTGTTGTTTTGGTTTTTTTATTAACCAGGTTCACTTTATGATAAAACTGAGATGTCGTTATGATGCCTCACGCCGGTACGAGTTCGTAAATACCAAACATATATACTTTTACTGTTATCTTATTAATAAAACAAAATTCAGACTTTTTAAAGAAAAAGAATTTTGCTTTTGCTCCATTGTCCGAGACCCGTAGCGTTCTCATTTTTCGGGATCTGGGGCTGTGTGATGGCTTATTTTTTGCGTCTTGAGCTGATATTTTTAATGATGCCATTTTTGGGTAGATGCAAGGTTGTGATCGACCATTATTGTATTTTATCGCAATTTTGCGGCGGCCCAAAAAACGTAACTTTGGCGTTTAGACTTTTTTTGCTTTTGCAACTTACAGATCTGATTTTATATTTTGCTATATTAGGCATTTCTGAATGTGGCGATGCCAAATATGTGTATTTTTTTCTTAATAGTTTTATTTTCAATGGGGCAAAAGAGGAGTGATTTGAACTTTTGTGTTTTTTTTCATATTTTAAAAAATCTTATTTTTTTTATTTTTTTCTTTATTTTGCTTTGAACAATAAAAGGCCTCAGCACTCCAATTTATGATCGCTTCCCCTGTGTTCGGATGGGCTACAGCACATCTGAACATAGTGAAAATGATCACTTTCTGCTCGTGACCTCACTGGGAGATCACCAGCAGGAAGTGATTTAGGACATCTTCCGGGGTCATCAGAGGACCCGGGATGTCCAGGTAACAGACAAAGGTACCATGATCTCTTCACGGGACCTCCAATCACGTCGGGGAATGGCTTGATCACCGGCACAGGCTTTGGATTGCGCTGTCAATCACTGACAGCATGAGCCAAAGGGTTGATACCACTGATCGGATCTGATCGGATCACTAATCCGATCAGTGGTGTTAGCTACACCTATCAGCTGATGAGATCAGCTGAGATGTGTGTCAGAGGATGCGAGCAGCTCAGCGCGTGAGTTTGCATCAGAGGGCTGGACACGGCCAAGGACGTTTATATATGTCCTTGATCTTGAAGGCATTAGTGACTCTTGAGTTATCTCCTTACCTCAGGCAACTGTGTGATATAAACATGTGTCATAGGATCTCGTTGTCTGTGTCAGACCCACATCTGTCAGACGTTAATGGCGTACCCTTTGGGTATGCCATAAATGTCTGAGATGAGAATACTGCTTTAATGTACCTCCATGGAAATCCAAATTTATCACTGTGAATCCTGTTTGTATAAGGACTGAGAAAAGCAATAGACAAGAATAGACAAGTTTCAGAAAACCATAATCTTGTATGGAGTAGATGTTAGTATAGAGATCACTGTAGAACAGAACATTTTGTTTATGTCAACCGCTCTGGTCCAAGATCTTCTTTAACATTAAAAATCACTGTAACAGATCATGCTTACAGTAATATTTAACATAAAATATATATGCATATTTATATAGCGCTATTAATTTACATAAAATTGCAACGCTTTCCCCATTGGGGCTTAAAATCTTATTAGTATGTCTTTGGAGGGTGGGAGGAAATCTGAGTGCCCAGAGCCAGGACCCCAGCGCTGCAAGGCTGCAGTGCTAACCACTGAGCCCCCGTACCACCCATAAAATCAGGGGCATACACAGAAATATAGTACCCCAAAACAGAAGTCTTAATTTAAGCCCCAAACAACAAAAAATTGCCTGGTGTTAGAAAAAAACAAGTCTCACAACTTTTCAGCCCTTACAAAGTAATTTTCCCCCTATTGAAGCCCCCTAGTGTTCCCACTCATTAAGATACCCCTTACATGGCCCCCATGAGGTATGTTGCCAACAACAATGTCCACCAAAGACAGTAAGATATCACCACAATTCCTACACAGTACCCTACATGTGCACAGTTTGATGACCATTCATTATCCCCCACCCCAAAAAGTATGATACCCCAAGACAGTATGATTGCTGCGACAAAAACCTTCCATGCCGTATCATGGCACTTACACAACTCTCCACATCATAGTCCCTCCACATAAAATGGCCAAGACACAGTATAACGGCCTTCACTAGTAGAGATGAGCGGTGTTAAATTTGAATTGTTCGCCAATCTCAAACTCGAGCTGTTTTTGTCAGTGTTCGAGTCACACCGAATTAGAACAATTTACTTGAAATTCAGCAGTTCTAGTATATGTTCGATAATGCTTCGATCACCAAAAACGTAATCTTCCTAACCCTAAACCTAGCCCTAATACTGCAAATGAATGTTAATATCCAGTTTGTGTGTATAGTGTGGCGGGGGGGGTTGTATCAGAGCTGCAGCAATAAGGTCGCCTTTTTTTTTCTCCTAAAGCATGTACAGTGGCGCAGTTCAGGCTGCTAGCCAATCATAGTCCCACACTGCAAAGTGCATTTTTTCACAAAACCAAAGTCATCATTGGCTGTGTCTGTCACATGTCCGAGCCCTATAAGACTCGGCCATTTTAACGATTGCCACCATTTTGCTGATGGCTGCTGCAAGGTGTTAGATGGCACCCGCGGCTGCTGTGTGCGTGCGCTAAACAGTGCAAACTCTAAATTGTGTTCTCTCAGTCAGCTAGTGAGCGAATACAAAGTTAGATAGATAGGTTTAGGAAGTAGGGACTGGAGGGAGGGTGTGAATCTTAGTAATATCTGCCCTTTTTAGGGCTGCTCCATAGGAGTAGCGATCAGGGATAGGGACTAGGGACTAATAGTCTATCAGCCCTTTTCAGGGCTACTTCATAGAAGCAGGGACTAGTTTTAATTGCAGCCCTTATCAGGGCTAGGTTAGAGCAGTCTCTATTAGTTTTTGCCAGGCAGGTGTGTGTCAGGTGTGTGCCAGTGCTGTGCAAGTCTTTCTCACAGCATCTGGCCACAGTAATATAGCTCTTTGAACCCATTAGGGCAGGTAGTGTAGCATTGCTGTGAAGAAAGCTACACCACCTATTTTAATTAGGCATTTTTTTTGCTGCAGCTAGTCCAGGCACTTTGTTCGGGCTAGTAGCAGACTAGCAGTGTCAGTGTCCCAAGTGTAGCCCACTTGTGAGAGAAGCTATACAGCCTGTGTAATTCCTTCTACTAATTTTTAGCTGCACCTAGCGAACATGTCAGTTTTTACCTAAAAGCAGTGTCCACAAAAAACATTACTGTAGGCCACATGTAATACAACCAAGTGCACCTTGAGTGTAGTTCATTCTACTAATTTTTAACTAGCACCTAGCAAACATATTTTTGTGTGCCTAGTACCACTGTCTGGCCAATCAGCTCTGCTCGATTTCCATCAGAATATTTTCTGACAACAACTGCAGACTTGCCAATTTGTTCACATACAAAATGAGTGGCAAAGGCCTGCTGCTGGTGGAAGGGGGAATAGGCGTGGTGGAAAGGGAAAAAAGTTTATGTCCGTGGGGTAGATGGGAAAGCAAGAGTAACATCTGCTGAAGAATGACCATCTTCCAGCCAAAGTAAGATGTCTACTTCTTTCCGTGGAGATTCTGAAATTATCCCTTTCATACGGACACGACGCAGACGATGATCGATACCAATTCTCGATGAGACACAAAAAGAGCAGGTGCTTGAATGGATAGCAAGCGCTTTAGCAAGTGGGCTCTCCTCCACCTCATCTTCTACGTCACAAATATACCAGTCGTCAGAGGTGTCACCCCAATCCCAATTGCTTCTGCACAGCTCCCAAGTCTCCAGCCACCCATCTGAGTATGGGGTAAGACAGATGGTTGAGTATGCATCGCTCTTCACTCATACTATAGCCTGGGAATCAGAGGTCTGCTCAAAAGCTTTTGTGAGTCAAGACAAGGTGATGATTTGCACTGATGCCAAGAAGCTTTTGGAGTCAGATCCAGGCCCAGATAAAGAAGGTTCTGAGCAAGCATAATGTAGACCCTCATTCATAAACTGTGAACTGCACCTTGGAGTTCTTGTGAGCCCTTCCGCATACGACTCCTCCTGTACCTCCTCCCCCTCCCTAGTGCCACCACCTGACTCCGAATACTGTTTAAAGTGTGCTCCATCATGTAAATGACGGGAATAGTCATGCTGATAATGGCATAATCATCACTAAACATCTTCGTCGACATTTCAGTACTGTACAGAATGGTGCATAGGTCCTTCATTTCAGACCACTCCAACTGTGTGATTTGCCCCACCTCTGGATCTCGTAGGCCCAGGTTATATGTCATGACGTATTGCACCAGGGCTCGTCGGTACTGCCACAGTTGCTGCAACATCTGCAGAGTTGAATTCCATCGTGTCGGCACATCGCATTTCAGCCGAACGACTTCTGTAGAGATGCAAAGCATTGAGCTGCGGGATGCAAAAGGCGGATGTGACTAAAGAGTGACCGTGCCCTCTGCTGAAGACCATCTAGGCCCGGATAGTGTACAAAAATTGGCTGGACAACCAGGTTTAAGATGTGAGCCATGCAAAGCACGTGTGTCACATTGCCCCGGCGGACGGCTGCACCCAGCATTGCAGCATTGTCACACACGGCCTTCCCTGGCTGCAGGTTCAGTGGAGACAAGCATTGATGAAACTCGGTTTCCACAGCTGACCACAAATCCTCAGCTGTATGACTAACATTTCCCAGACATTTCAAGGTAAAGACCGCCTGATGCCGTTGAGTCCTGCTGCCATCGTAGTAAGGAGGTGTGCAGGATTCCTTGTGCGCAGTTAGAACGCGGGTGGCATTACCAGACAGGCTTTGGGTGCAGGTGAAACACCGAGACGTGGTTGAGGAGGCAGAAGCAGTGCAGGAACTTGTACATACAGAGGATTGATGCACAACTCGTGGGGATGGCAAGACTTGGACAGCAGCCCCTTCTCCAGCTGTCTTCATAGTTACCCAGTGCACAGTCACTGCTATGTAATGCCCATGTCCATGCTTACTGGTCCAAGTGTCTGTTGGGAAATGCACCCTGTCACACACAGAGTTTCTCAAGGAAGCGGTGATGTCGTACGCGACATGCCAGTGTAGAGCAGGCACAGCTTTCTTGAGAAGTAGTGGCGACTGTGCATCTGGTACTGGGGCACTGCGATGGACACAAGGTCTCAAAAATCGTCTGTGTACAATAGGCGAAGACGGAGCATTTTTGTAGCCAACAGCTTGCAGATGGTGAAATTCAACCTCTTAGCTTTGTCATGGCTAGGAGGAAATGGTCTTTTACTTGTCGACATCTGAGGGACCGAGGGCTGGCTGCTTTGCTGAGACATAGTTGAGTAGGGTGTCCCCGGCAAACTGTTGTTGGTCTGTGAGGAAGGTGCAGGCGGACATATTATATTGCCTTCATCCAAAGGTGGTGCTCTTGATGTCTGACAGCGCTCAACACTAGCAGGTGTTTACACTTCCAAAAGAACTGACGACCTTCCAATCACACTGGCTGTTGCGGGTAAAGAGGTGGAAGGTCTGCATCCAAAAGCATGTGTGACTGCTGTTCCCACAATCACGGACTCGAAACACATCACGCAAGGTCCTCAAGCATCTTCTTGGTTGCTGGTTGACGTCAAGTCCTGCTGTATCTTTGTTTCCCAGCGCGGCTCCTGCCGCTATTCCTCAAATGAAAACGAATCAAAGATAATTGTTGTTGGGGTGGTGTATTAAGAGTGCAGGGGTCTACTGTATGGGCAGCTCTGTGCCTGAGGGCAAGAGGAGAATGAGCACTGTTTATTTAAACACTTCTGTTAATTTTCAGTCAAGATGGGATGCAGAATGTACATTAATGAGAAAAAAAATGACCTTTTTTGAATTTTCCATCCCCCTGTACTTACCCTGTCTGTGGTCCCGCACCGCCGCCTGCCTCCTTCTGCTCCCAGAGACTGCGTCCTCTGAGCTGCGCTCTGCTAGGATTTAAAGGGCCAATACACCAGTTAATCATTTGGCCTTTCAGCCTAATTGCTGAGAGGTCCAGGGTATATAAGAAAAAAAAATCGAATGTATAAATAAAAATGAAAATGAGAATTAAAAATGAGAACAAAGTGAACATTTTTTGATGAATTAGAACTCATAAAAAAACGAACATATAGATAACAAACAGATTTTTTTGAGTCCTAATTCATTGTTTATTTTCATGTTTAATTGTCATTTTCATTTTTATTTCATCATTTTTTCTGTTATATTTTTTATTTTTTATTTTTTTGTGTTTTTTCTCTTGAATGTGACACAACTGTATAATAGCAATCATTTATTTATTTATCTTGCATGCTTAATTTTTTATTTCACCACCACAAGGAGCAAAAAATCACCAATAAGTATATGTTGAAAATCCTTTCCTTTTTCCTTTTTTCCTATTTTTTCTCAACAAATGAACACTATCATGTATATACACGTGGACAGAGTCTGCTACATTCACTCAGTCACTCTGCACATCAAGTTGTCTTTGTATAGTCTAATTGCAGCATGCACAAGTTACAATACATGAAAGTAACATGAGTTCTAATCCACAGGCAAACGTGATATGTGACGTTGTTGTACCCTCCCAGTAATACATCATGATCATGTCTTTCCTTTGGCAGTGTTTTTATGCTATTTAAACACGGTCTCTTGCTGATATGTGTAATTTGGTTGGTTTCCTGAGGAAGGAGCGAGGTTGATTCTCCGAAACGCGTCAAATTAAGCCAGTAATCCTCACCCATATGACCGTATGGTTTTGTTTATCTGTCGGCAGCGCGGATCTTCCACGTTTACATCCAATTTTTTTTTCCTTTGTGACCGCATTACACACGTGGTTCATGTGGATTCTGCAGCAGCCCATACATACCAACTGGTTGTGAGTCCCACAACCTGTCCAGTTGAGCAGCAATAGCTTATTCGACATGCAGCTGTAATCACAGCAAAAGGTGGCGCTACAAAGTATTAACTCAAGGGGGCCGAATAATATTGCACACCCTAATTTTCAGTTTTTTATTTGTGTCCCACTTGTTGATTCTTCACAAAAAAAAAATTAGAATTTATATCTTTATGTTTGAAGCCTGAAATGTGGCAAAAGGTTGAAAAGTTCAAGGGGGCCGAATACTTTCACAAGGCACTGTATATTGGAGATAGATCTCCTCATGTAGACATCTCTCTCCATACATTTCTGTGAGGGCTGCAGAAACAGCAAAGTATATGGTCTAATCTTGGCAGTATGTTATAAAGCAGAAAGGAGCTGAGGAAGGTTGATATATAGTAGCGTAGACAATATTCAGTGTAAATTATATTTTATTTCTTTAAAGAGAACCTGTCATCCCCTCCCCAGTGCTTTGCAAACTTAAAGCAGCACCTTCAGCAGCATGTATGCTGCATTCTATGAATGTGTCTATAATCTCTCTGCCTACTCCCCCCCACGCCGTACACTGAAAGAAACACTTTATAATGCTTCCTTTCATGTATTTAAATGAGGATTTAGTGGGTGCAATGGGTCTGGTCCTTGAATCGTGCGATTGCTTCTCGGTCCTCCCCGCCCCCTCTATATGTCTGCCGCCTCCTCTTGTTTGTTTGTCCCCCTTCTCTTTGGCACCTGCGCATAATCTTCTTAGTTCACGCAGACGCACAGAGCTCAGCCGGAGTGCGGGGAGCCCGGCTGTCATCATTGCGCGTGCGTGAAGTGTCACATAGAGCATAATATAACAGCTCAGGCTCTGGTGCCTGCACTTCACGCAGGCGCAATGATGACAGCCGGGCTTCCCCGCACTCCGGCTGAGCTCTGTGCATCTGCATGAACTAAGAAGATTATGCACAGGTGCCGAAGAGGAGGGGGACAAACAGTGTCATAACTTGAAGCTCATGGGCCCCGATGCGAAAGCTCCAATGGGGCCCATAATTATTTCAAATCTTTAACAGCAATAGTCTTTTTCTATAGGCCAAAGGGACTTTTGGGGCCCCCCTAGGCTCAAGGGCCCAGGTGCGATCACATCCCCTGCACCTGTTGTAGTTACGCCCCTGGGGACAAACAAGAGTAGGCGGCAGACACATTGAGGGGGTGGGGAGGACCGTGAAGCATCGATCACAGGACACAAGGACCAGACCCAACGAACCCGCTAAGTCCTCATTTAAATACATGGCAGGAAACATTATAAAGTGTTTCTTTTAGTGTATGGGGAGGGGCAGAGAGATTATAGACACATTCATAGAATGCAGCATACACGCTGCTGAAGGTGCTGCTTTCAGTTTGCAAAGCAATAGGGGGGTGACAGGTTCACTTTAAATCCTTTCCCTTTCTAGGCTTAGGAGTCCAGAGCGTGGTCCTAATCATTGATTGACAAACTTCCTTATATAACTGTAATGAGAGATAGTTGTCAATCATTTTGTAGGTTCACCCAATTGGCTGAAAAGTTTGAAGAAACATTTAAACGAATACAATATTTCCCAAGAAATCTGCATATTTTCTGAACATCTCCTCTATAACATGCTGACTGCACAGATAACGGCATGTACAATATGGAAGATTGTTTTTAGTTGAAGAAAGACATTTCACGGATGTATGATTATATTCTTCCTATGGTGGATGCAATAATCCTTACAGCACTTCTCTGGTTAGCATGATACAGGATAATTGTAAGTTACTAATGTACCTTTGGTATTCAAACCACAATACTATAGTTTTTCATTTTGTTTCATAAAGCTAAATAACAAGTTACTAATAAACCTCTGGCATAAAATTATGAGTAATTGTAGAGTAACCAATGTGAAGAGCACATGTTGAAAGAGAAAGCACTGGATATACATAGATACTCTATTAACAACTGAAGTCTTCATTCAACCCTATAGACCCCCATACACATTACATTAATGTGAAGCCCCCATATGGCAGTCTAATGTGTATGGGTGCTGAACAGTCTAATGGGTATGTAGGCCTCCCAAAAGTAGGATTCCAATGAATGATACTTTTATTCTACTTTGATTGTACCTCTTCCGACAAGCCTATAACCTGCAGTGACCCTCAGTCCACTATACTGCCGCACAACTAACTCTAACCTCACCTAATGTAAACTCCCCATCCATTGTAGACTGTGAGCCCTCATGGGCAGGGTCATCTATCCTCACCTACTGTATCCTACCCGATCCGTTGTAGACTGTGAGCCCTCTTGAGCAGGGTCCTCTCTCCTCATCTACTGTATCCTCACCCATCCCTTGAAGACTGCGAGCCCTCGCGGTGAGGATCCTCTATCTTCACCTACTGTATCCTCACCCATCCCTTTTAGACTGTGAGCATTCGTAGGCAGGGTCATCTCTCCTCACCTTCTGTATCCTACCCGAGCCATTGTAGACTGTGAGCCCTCATGAGCAGGGTCCTCTCCCCTCACCTACTGTATCCTCACCCATTCCTTGAAGACTGCGAGCCCTCGGGTGAGGATTCTCTATCTTCACCTACTGTATCCTCACCCATCCCTTTTAGACTGTGAGCACTCATAGGCAGGGTCCTCTCTCCTTACCTACTGTATCCTCACCCATCCCTTGTAGACTGTGAACCCTCGCGGCAGAGTACTTTTTCCTTCGGTACCAGTCTTTGCCTTGTATTGTTCATGATAAGTAATTGTTACTATGTATACCCCTTTCCACATGTAAATGCCATGAAACAAATGGCATTATAGGGGATATGACAGCGAGCCCTCGCGGGCAGGGTCCTCTCTCCTCACCTACTGTTTGCTCCCCATCCCTTGTAGACTGTGAGCCCTCCTGGGCAGGGTCCTCTCTACTCACCTACTGTTTGCTCCCCATCCCTTGTAGACTGTGAGCCCTCGCGGGGAGGATCCTCTCTCTTCACTTACTGAATCCTCACCCATCCCTTGTAGACTGTGAGCACTCACGGCAGAGTACTTTTTCCTTCGGTACCAGTCTTTGCCTTGTGTTGTTCATAATAAGTAATTGTTACTATGTATACCCCTTTCCACATATAAATGCCATGAAATAAATGGCACTATTATAATAAATATTAATATAAGCTGCCACCGAGGAGTCAGGCAGCAGTTCTCTCATAGAGACCACTGGGCTGCTTGGCTGACCTGAACGTTTTTCTTTGTCAGGGACCGGAGAGAGATTGTTGTCAGCCAAGTGATTGGGGACTAACGGGGATATGACAGCGAGCTTTTGCTGTGTTGTCTGAAAGCAATATCATGTTGGGTTAGAGATCTTGCTTCCAGCAATGTGTCACTTAATAGGCTGCTTGCTGTTATTTGATGCAATTAGTTTTCTCTGTTGCAGATCTAGCAATGCTCTAAACACTGAGATGTATATATATGTATATATATAGCTGTCCATTAGTGAGGTAGGCGAGGTTACAAGGGGCATTCATTAAAGATTTCCCTGACCCACTTCCATTTATTGCAGGATGCAGAAACTGCACATAGGAAATTATATAAGTCTCTATAGATTACATGCCAATTTGCAACTCTGAACTGATAACGGTCTTTCTTTACAGGTGCTGAAGTGGTGTGAGTGTGGCGCCCCTGCGACCAGGGTGGCCACAGGTAAGAACTGCAGCCAGGAAGGTGGAGACAGTTTTACACAAACACCTTCACAAACACAACCCACGGACACAAGACCCAACCCGGAGCCCGGGACTCTAGGCGGGCAAGGGGTGGTAGGGCCAGTCACAGTGGGTGGGACGTAGGCAAGGTGACGGACCGGGTACATAAGGGGAAAACCAGCACCATTCATCCTTCTGGCAGAAGCAAGCAGCAGCGGTGGTCCCCCATTGACCACAACCCGTGGGTGGTGTCACGACTATCCTTGTAAATAACCCCTTTACTTGTGGGCTCAGGACATGGTCCAGACCAAGACTGCCGTGATAACTCCCTGTGATACCCCGGTCCGGTACCGAGTACCCCATCCCAGTGGGCTCCACATGAGGTGTGATAATGGACCCAGTGGAATACAGAGTAGTCATCAAGTTCCTTTACTTTAAAGGTGTTTTCATCAATAGATGAATGAGGTCGCCCTGGAATCGGAGTCGTTTCCACAGAAGTTCGACCACATTTGAAATGATAATGCCAGTTCTTGATTACATCATATGATGAGGAATCGTCACCATAAACCTCTTTCACCTCATCGAACATCTCCCTTGGTGTGCAGCTGTGGAGCCCACTGGGAAGGGGTACAGGGTACCGGACCAGGGTATCACGGGGGGTATCACGGCAGTCCTTGGTCCGGACCGTGTCCTGAGCCCACAAGTAAAAGAGATTATTTTCAGGGGATCTGTCGTGACGTCACCCACGGGTTGTGGTCAGTGAGGGGACCACCGCTGCTGCGTACTTCTGCCAGGAGGATAGATGGATGATGCTGCAGCAAGATGGATGAGCCTGCCGTGGGTCGGGGCTGCTCCTGACAGGGTAAAATATGGATATACAGTTCTATGTGCAGGGAATCACACACGGGAGACTTAAGCATGGTTCACCGGGTGTTACTTGCAGTTCTTTCTCACTACAAACAGTTCACAATGCAGTACTTTTACACAGTTAACTCTGAACAGTCACTGAACCCTCTGCAGCCAGGTTTCCTCTCTGAGACCCTTCACTCTCTGAAACCTTTCAGGCTTTCCTTTTCTCTGTTCTTCCCGTGGGCTGTATGAAGGAAGCTCGGTCCCTTGTTTGGCTTCTCCTGGTGAGTGAGTAGCAAGCCTGGGTGACCAGACCTGGAATCTGTGCCTCCCCGTCGGTGTTCGTGTACCGGCGTATAGCTACGGTCACCCAGAGCCGACTCTCTGGTCCCAGCCTAGCCTTGGGTGTCCCTGTCTTGCAAGGGATCACCGGGCTCTCTCCTACCCGTGTAACTACCGGAGTACGTCAGGGAAGTCTGTCCTGCCAGTAGTATGTCAGTGCTGCCGTCTTCCTCGGACCCAGCTGCACTGGTCCGGTCTCAGTCTTTCCCTTGCTTTGAGCTGCAGGCTATGAAGCGGGCTTTCTCATAAGGGAGCGGTGTCTCACAGGATTCTGTGCCTCCAGGGAGCCCAGACCCTCAGGAAAGTGTCACTCAGTCCTTTCTGCTCTTTACTGGTCTTTACTGGTCTTGACTTCTCGGCTCACTCTGGCCTACTGACTGACTCTCCCTAGTGTTCCCTTTTTGTACTTGGTCTGTCACCTGACCTACGTCCCACCCACTATGACTGACCCTACCACCCCTTGCCCGTCTAGAGTCCCGGGCTCCGGGTTGGGTCTTTTGTCAGTAAGTGTGTGTTTGAAGGTGGTTCCTGTAAAATCTGTCACTATCTGCCTGGCTGCAGTTCATACTTGTGGCCACCCTGGTCGCAGGGGCGCCACGCAGCCTTTCAGGTAAAGGAATTTGATGACTGCTCTGTATTCCATTATGTCCATTATCACTTTTCACACCACTGTAGCACCTGTAAAAGAAAGACCATTATCAGTTCACAGTTGCAAATTGGCTTCTAACATATAAGACTTCTATCATTACACATGTGCAGTTTCAGCATCCTGCAATAAAAAGAGGTGGGTCGGGGAAATCTTTAATGAATGCCCCTTGTAACCTCGCCTACCTCACTAATGGACAACTTTTTGTGTACACTGTACATTAGTATAAAGCTGCTAATCAAGCTGGGGATGGGGTTACACAAAGCAATCTAGGAAGCAGGAGACACCTAGTCTTGTACTGATAATCTCCTGATGTTAAAACACTGATTTTATTGAAACAGCAACATACATCCCAATAAATGACACATCACTGGAATTAGGGTTTTAGCCCCTACATCTGCCAGCTCTCAGATTGCAAAGCAAAAACCTGTTGACAGGTTCCCTTTAACACCTTTACTACCTTGTTTTTTCATATGATGTCTCCCTCTAAACTGCTTAAAAGGAAACTGTCGGCAGGTTTATGCTATGTAAGCTGAGAACAGTATACTGTATGGGTTTAAAAACAAAAATCAACTGTGTCACTCTTATCAGGCTTTTTCACTTGGTGATTACCATTACAGTTCTACATTATCACGCACAGTCTGACACATCCCCTCCTCTGACATGTCACTGTCAATGTACAATCTCTATTGAGAACCTGGTGTGGATGGAGGCAGCTATCTCTGCTGCATGGCTAAAATTAAAAGCTTTGTGTCAGAATTATTGAAGCCAGTAATCTAATTTAAAAATAGATAACCTGGCTCACTGCAAACTCGGTGCTCTGAAGGATATATATATATAATATATATTGTATATAGAGCTTCAGTACATGAAAAAAGGGGGGACTTGCAAGAAATGTTTCTTTTGAAAGCAAAGTCTTTATTTGGTGAACATCAGTCAGAATCAGAGTAAACCTTTCGGCTTCTGCCTGTGCAATACTAAGGAAATCCTGAAAGCATAACCTGTTGGGGGCCGTGAGGAGTGGAGTTTGGGAAACACTGGTGTAGACGATAGTGCTGGCACTTGTGACCCCTAGAATGGTAGTTTTATATAATAAACCAGAGGATATAGCACAGTGTTTCAATGATCAGGAGCCTCCGTACCTGTAGGTGCCTAGAAAGGGACACAGTTGAGAGTTCTGTTTCTTCGCTGTGATTAGGGGCTACAGTGAACCAAGTGGCAGGGGAATAATCCTATAAAGATACACAGGTTTTAAGGAAAGTGGGGGGTAAGTAAGAATAGAATGAGGAAGGTGTTTGCATACCTTATTGTGTGACTTTGGTATGTTCCAGCCACTTATAGGAAAGATATGCAGTTATGATAGATATCGGATCCGTTTCGGGTATAGACGGTCCGGTGTTGACCCGGGTGTTATCCCTTTAACTAGGTCGTTACAATCAACAGATATATACAAGCCTATGTGAAACTGTGGCAAAAACAATTATTATTAATTGAGAGGTATTAAGAATTATGTTAAATTGTAACTAGGCTTCTCACCTCTGGTACAGGTTATCCTATGGTGAGTTGCTGCCCTTATCTCAGGGTCAGCTGAGTGATTGAGATAAACAATAAAGAGCATCAGTATAATGATATTACCATGTCCTTACAGTATTGGGGTAGTTCTGTGAGGTAGATGGAGGTGAGTTTACCTCAGTATAAATCCGGAGGCTGCAGTAGGGAGATACAAAGATATGGGCATTATCACCTGTGCAATACTAAGGAAATCCTGAAAAGCTGACATGTTTGCCGCCCTCAGATGAGGTAGTAAAAATCTGCTGACAGATTCCTTTAATGAGAATATCATTGTTCCTACTCTTTATACCACTCATTTAGCTCATTTACTGAGATTGTTAGATCAGACCAAGACCAATTGTGACTGTCTACCGTCGATTCTACTGCTTTCTCCACATACGTACCCGTAGATCATTGTCTTCTTTCCCTGTGTGTATAGTAGTGATGGGCGAATCCTAAATTACTCGGAATCGCTTGACTCTAGCGAGTCCGAGCACAGGACTCGCTACTCGTTGCGAGTCTAGCGAGTCCAATGTTAATGAATGGGGAAGCGAGTAATAGCGAGTAGTGTGAGATTTACAAATCGCAGATGTGTCTCAGAAGCTTCAGCCTGAAGCAATCCTAGTTTTGTCATTTATTTGCATTGGACTAGTTTACTTTGCAACTGTAATCGCTGGCTGGGAAACTCGCACAGATAAGAGTCCTGTCTTCTTTGTGTGCTGGCTCCAGGGTCCTAGAGCCTGCCTGCTGCCTGATGTAGCAGAGCTGAGATTGTTCTCAGTCTGCTCATTCCCTGTGTACAGACATGAATGTCTGTGCACAGAGATGATGTAGCAGAGCTGAGATTGTTCTCAGTCTGCTCATTCCCTGTGCATATACATCTATATCTATGCACAGGGATGAGCAGAGAGGACATCGCGTTTTGGACTGCGTCGGACGGAAGAGGATTTTTTTAATTAAAGATGGAGTCTCTAATGGCTTTTTTTTTTATTTCTAATAAAAAATTTTCTTTGTGTTGTGTTTTTTTTAAAACAATTTAATAGAAATTCATGGCGGTCATGTCTAATATTGGCGTGACCGCCATAAATTTCGGGCTTAGGGCCAGCTGATAATACAAAGCTGGCCCTAACCTCTATTACCCAGCGTGCCACCGCCACCAGGGCCGCTGGAAGAGCGGGGTTCAGCGCCAGAGGATGGCGCTTCAATGAACGCGCCATCTTCTGGGGCGGCTGCGGGCTGCAATTTGCAGCGGGGGGTGCCCAGAAAGCTTGGGCATCCCTGCGCTGTGGATTCCAGCCCCCAGCTGCTTAGCTGTACCTGGCTAGACATAGAAATTGCGCGGAGCCCCACGCATTTTTTTTACTCCGACTCCGAGACG
The DNA here is from genome assembly GCA_033576535.1 of Allobates femoralis. Lineage (NCBI taxonomy): Eukaryota > Metazoa > Chordata > Amphibia > Anura > Aromobatidae > Allobates > Allobates femoralis. The sequence continues at coordinate 64,766,110 of JARQOC010000011.1, read as the reverse complement.
ACTCCGAGACGACTCCGACTCCGACTCGACTCCGAGACGACTCCGACTCCGAGACGACTCCGACTCCGACTCGACTCCGACTCCGACTCCGACTCCGAGACGACTCCGACTCCGAGACGACTCCGACTCCGAGACGACTCCGACTCCGACTCCGAGACGACTCCGACTCGACTCCGACTCCGACTCCGAGACGACGACGACTCCGACTCCGAGACGACTCCGACTCGACTCCGACTCCGAGACGACTCCGACTCCGAGACGACTCCGACTCCGAGACGACTCCGACTCCGACTCCGAGACGACTCCGACTCCGAGACGACTCCGACTCCGAGACGACTCCGACTCCGAGACGACTCCGACTCCGAGACGACTCCGACTCGACTCCGACTCCGACTCGACTCCGACTCCGACTCCGAGACGACTCCGACTCCGAGACGACTCCGACTCCGAGACGACTCCGACTCGACTCCGACTCCGAGACGACTCCGACTCCGAGACGACTCCGACTCCGAGACGACTCCGACTCCGACTCGACTCCGACTCCGACTCCGAGACGACTCCGACTCCGAGACGACTCCGACTCCGAGACGACTCCAACTCCGAGACGACTCCGACTCCGAGACGACTCCGACTCCGAGACGACTCTGACTCGACTCCGACTCCGACTCCGAGACGACTCCGACTCCGAGACGACTCCGACTCCGAGACGACTCCGAGACGACTCCGAATCCGACTCCGAGACGACTCCGACTCCGAGACGACTCCGACTCCGAGACGACTCCGACTCCGAGACGACTCCGACTCCGACTCGACTCCGACTCCGACTCCGACTCGACTCCGACTCCGAGACGACTCCGACTCCGAGACGACTCCGACTCTGAGACGACTCCGACTCGACTCCGACTCCGAGACGACTCCGACTCCGAGACGACTCCGACTCCGAGACGACTCCGACTCCGACTCGACTCCGACTCCGACTCCGAGACGACTCCGACTCCGAGACGACTCCGACTCTGAGACGACTCCAACTCCGAGACGACTCCGACTCCGAGACGACTCCGACTCCGAGACGACTCCGACTCGACTCCGACTCCGACTCCGAGACGACTCCGACTCCGAGACGACTCCGACTCCGACTCCGAGACGACTCCGACTCCGAGACGACTCCGACTCCGAGACGACTCCGACTCCGAGACGACTCCGACTCCGACTCCGAGACGACTCCGACTCCGAGACGACTCCGACTCCGACTCGACTCCGAGACGACTCCGACACGACTCCGACTCGACTCCGAGACGACTCCGACTCCGAGACGACTCCAGCTCCGAGACGACTCCAGCTCCGAGACAACTCCGACTCCGACTCGACTCCGAGACGACTCCGACTCCGAGACGACTCCGACTCCGAGACGACTCCGACTCCGAAGCGACTCCGACTCCGAGGCGACTCCGACTCCGAGGCGACTCCGACTCTGAGGCGACTCCGACTCTGAAGCGACTCCGACTCTGAAGCGACTTCGACTCTGAGGCGACTCCGACTCTGAGACTCCGACTCTGAGGAGACTCCGACTCCGAGACGACTCCGACGCGACTCCGACTCTGAGGCGACTCCGACTCTGAGACTCTGACTCTGAGACTCTGACTCTGAGCCTCTGACTCTGAGACTCTGACTCTGAAATTCATTAAATAATAAAAAAAATGCGTGGGGCTCCGCGCAATTTCTATGTCTAGCCAGGTACAGCTAAGCAGCTGGGGGCTGGAATCCACAGCGCAGGGATGCCCAAGCTTTCTGGGCACCCCCCGCTGCAAATTGCAGCCCGCAGCCGCCCCAGAAGATGGCGCGTTCATTGAAGCGCCATCCTCTGGTGCTGAACCCCGCTCTTCCAGCGGCCCTGGTGGCAGTGGCACGCTGGGTAATAAAGGGGTTAATACCAGCTTTGTTATACAAGCTGGTATTAAGCCCGAGATTCTTAATGTCAGGCCACGTTTGACCCAGCCACTAAGAATCTCCAATAAAGGGTTAAAAAAACACAACACAGAGAAAATTTTTTATTTGAAATAAAAAAAAAAGCCATTAGGGACTTCATCTTTAATTAAAAAAATCCTCTTCTGTCCGACGTAGTCCAAAACGCGATGTCCTCTCTGCTACATCCCCGTGCATAAATATAGATGTCTATGCACAGGGAATGAGCAGACTGAGAACAATCTCAGCACTGCTACATCATGTCTGTGAGCAGGCAGGTTCTAGGACCCTGGAGCTGCACAGAGAAGACAGCTGGACTCGGCTCGCAATGTAACAGCAGTTATCTGCGAGTTTCCCTGCTATCACTGGCACAGTAGCCGAGTCTAATGCAAACAATGGCAATCCTAGTGTTGTCAGCGTTTCTGACAAAACTAGGATTGATATTGATTTGCATTGGACTCGTGCGAGTAATCACTGGGAAACTCGCAGACTACCGAGTCCTGCGAGTCCCTTACTACTCGCCGAGTAACGAGTCCTAGCGAGTAGATTCGCCCATCCCTAGTGTATAGGTGTAAAGCTTACATGTGTGCCTGGTCCTTGTGATATGATGAAGTGCTTGTAATAGAGGTTTTCTGGATTGCCATCGCTCTTCAGGCTTGTTTTCAGTTGACCATGTAGTGTCTGAGTTGTGTTTCCCTTAATATTTTTTTGGCAATATAAGTTTTCTCTTTTTAAAGGCCAGTGTAAACCCTGCTGTAAAAAGCGGTATCAAAATAAATTCTTGTTGACCAAGTACTGAAAGCGAGAAGTGTTCACTTCAGACGCTGGTGCTGGGCGTATGCTATATACTGCACAGCACGTTCTAATACCACTGAGCAGATCATCGCCCTGCAATGTTTACTAACCTCAGACCTGAGGAAGTTTGCCCACTGCACTAGACAGATGTGAGCTGTCGGGGAAGAGTTATGAGCTTAGTCGGGAAATATTCCATTCTGCCTATCAATTATACAAAGCCCTCTCCTGCCACTATACTCTTTGCAGGTTTGCATCTATGTCTCTTAATAACTTCAAAGCCAGAGGCAAACTGAGAACAGGTCACCACTTATAAAGTCCCAGTCAAAGCAGTAACTGCCTGTTTATGTTCTTAAGAGGGAATTTTCTACCATACATGTGCGAACGAGCCTGGATAATTTCACTGACCAAAAAAAAAAAAATGTCTTTGCTTGTGTACGGTTGTGATATATCATTCCAATTAAATAATAAATGTCCGAGAAAGAAAAAGCCAGGCAGCACTCACCGAATTTCTGAGATCCTTTTAAAAACATATATTACAATCTGAGAGTCCTCAGTGGTTGATACCTTTTAATGGCTAACTGAAAAGATGGTAAACATAGCAAGCTTTCGGGACACTGTGGCCCCTTCGTCAGGCAGATAACGACACAGATTCTGAAGACACATACATATATACATAAGCAAATGAAACAAAAAAAAAAAAAAAAAACTGTTTTAGATGTTATAGTAAATGCGACAGGTGACGTAAAACAGAGTCAGGCTAGGGAGGAAGAGATGGGCCTGGGGAATTGAAACTATTGTATAACTATTGTATAATGGTAGTGATCTGTGCAGAACTGAAAATACTTAATGAGTTGAGGAAAGAAGGGTCAGGGAACCCATAAGGTGTACAGACCCCATGACTTTCGGGGAGGTAGAGAGTTAATAGGGAAAGGTAGGGGATTGGGGGATTTGTATGTAGCAGTAGTTGGCTATTGGTAAAGGGGGGGTGCTTAGGGCAGGAAGAGGGGAGCAATAGGGGACTTTATAGGAGTGAGGGAGGAAGTGACCCCTCACTCCATTTCCGGGGAGCAGAGCAGTTTCCCGCCCACCCGCCCTGATTGTGTGGAGTTTCAGAGGGTGTATGGTGGTATGTGGATCGGGATTGAAGATGGGTTTTGTGATGTTTGGTGATGTGGAGTTGTCACGGCAGCGGGGGTAGGTCTGGTCCAGAGGTAGTGAATCTTCGATGGTAATTGGGAGGTGAGCCACTTTTAAGATATAGTGGCTCCGGTTATAAGTACCTGGCAGGCACGGGGTTCTGCCAGCTGGTGTATTGTTTATCGGTAGCAATACCTTTTCCCTGGGGCCGGTGTGTTGCGGCCAGGGACAAAAAGTTAAAGGGGGACTTCTGGACCGGATCTATCCAGGTGTGAGAGGTGGAGTGCTTATTGTTATTGTTATGTTGGAACGCCCGTTGGACGGTGTACCCGTTGGTTTATTAGTATGTAAAGAATAGGCAATAAAGGCTGCTGTGGCCAAATTGTTAACCAAGTCACTAGCAGTTGTGTCGTTATTTAAGTTATGTTGGGGTTAATTCTGAATTAAGATGGTCTATTAACGACCGGAGAATCCTCCCTCGAATGTCAAGCAATAAAAGGAAGCGAGGGTGTTCATATAATAAGTGTCACAAGTTCATTGTCCTCAAAATGAAGTCTGTTGGAGATGTGATATCCCCAAATGTCTTTTCAATTTATATAAAAACGCATGAATCCGTGATGTCCCCAAATGTCCATTCATGTTCTGTGAAAAGCCATGAATCCATGTGATATATTTAATCCTGTTTTGAATGTGTCAAAGGTCGTTATCAGTTTGTATTCCCAAATTCTTCTCTCTCTCTGAGATTTGAAGTTACTTTTTAAGATGAGCAGCCCCATATCGGTTTCACTGTGGTCTGGGCTGGAAAAATGTTTTGCTACAGGTAGGTCCATACGCTTTTCTTTTATTGAGTGGCGATGAGAATTCATTCTTGTTCTGAATTTTTGCCTGGTTTCACCTATGTACATGCCAGCTGTTGGGCATTTGGTACATATGATTAAATACACCACATTGCTTGTGAAGCAGCTGAAGTTACCTGGGATATTATAGCTCTGATCTGTCCCAGGAATCCTTATCTTGTCCGTTGTCATTATAGATGGACAGGTTTTGCACCTGTTCTGGTTGCAGGGAAAGGTTTCTGTTGCTGCTGGAGAGGACAGGGTGCTTCTGACAATGATGTTTTTTTAGATTTGGAGGTTGTCTAAAACACAAGAGTGGGGGATCTGGAAATATTGATTTTAGTCTGGCATCTTTTTGTAGGAGTGCTTGCAATTTCCGGGCTGCTCCTCTTAGCACCTCCAGACTTGGATTGTTGATGACTATGAGAGGAACTCTGTTGTTTTCTTCTCTAGTTTTGTAATGTAGGAGATGATTCCTTGATATTCTGGTGCCTCTTTTAATCTGGTTCTCGATTGCTCTTGGATGGTAGCCCTGGTTCAAAAAGTTCTTTCTGAGGTCCTCAAGGTAATTGTCTCTATCTGTAGGGTTGGAACATATCCAATTGTATCTGATGGCCTGGCTGTACACAATAGAGTTTATGTGTTTTGGATGGAAACTGTCCCATTGGAGATATGTTGGACAGTCAATTTGTTTCCGGTACAGGGATGTCTCTATTTCATTGTTCTGTAGCTTAATGATCATGTCTAGAAAGCTGATTTCAGTGCAGGAGTAGTTGAGTGTTAAGTTGATGGAGGGATGAAACTGATTAAAGTGTTCATGGAACGTCTTCAGCTGTTGCTCAGACTCTGTCCAGATGATTAAAATGTCATCAATATACCGGTAGTAGGCCAGAGGCCTGATAGGACAAGAGGATAAAAAGTCACCTTCAAGCTTGGCCATGAAAAGGTTTGCATATTGTGGTGCCATTTTGCTCCCCATTGCTGTGCCAGTCTCCTGTAGATATATGTTGTCATCAAATGTGAAGTAGTTGTGTGTGAGGATGAATTTTGTGAGTTCTACCACAGAGTCAGCATCAATCCCTGTGTTCTCCAGGAAGTTTTTGCAGGCATTTAATCCATCCTTGTGTGGAATGTTGCTATACAGAGATTCCACATTCATGGTGGTGAGGATGGTTCCTTCTGGTAGAGGACCTATTGCTGATAGTTTATTCAATAGGTCAGTTGTGTCCTGAATGTAGCTGGGTGTCTTTTACCAGGGGTTTGAGAACACCCTCTACCAACCCAGAAATTTGTTCGGTGAGGGTGCCCACACATGAAATTATTGGTCTTCCTCGATTTCCTGATTTGTGAATTTTGGGAAGCATGTAGAATGTGGCTGTTCTTGGACTTTCTGGTATTAGGTCACCAGCTCTTAAGGATATGTCTGGTAGACAAGAAACCACCCTTTTTAATTCCATGTGATAGTCCTGTGTGGGGTCAGACTGCAATTTCTTGCAGTAGCGTGTGTTCATCAGTTGTTTGCTTGCTTCCTTCAGGTAGTCAGATTTGTTCATCATGACTATTGCACCACCCTTGTCTGCAGGTTTAATGGTGATTTCTTTGTTGGTTTTCAAAGACTGTATGGACCTTCTCTCATGGGCATTGATGTTGGATGGTTGACTCTTGTGTCAATCTAAAATAGTGGATTTTATCAAATGTCTGAAAGTGTCTATGTAATTATCCAAATGGGGGCAAGAATTAAATTAAGGTGTCGAGTCTGACCTTTTCTTGGTTGTCAGGATCTTTCTTTCTTCGGCCCAGTTGGTTTCGGAATCCTCTTTGTCACTGAAATGTTCCCTTAGGCGTAATCTCCTGAAGTAATCCTCCATGTCGCTGCACAGTTCAATTTTATCCAGAGCTTTAGTGGGACAAAATGAGAGACCCCTAGCACGTGCTCCCCACTCCCTCTCTCCACTTAATTATGTCTTGTGAATAACTGGACAAATAAAAGTATCTCAGAAATTCGGTGAGTGCCGCCTGGCTTTTTCTTTCTCGGATATTTGGATTTCTCCCATTATGACATGCAACACCGTGCTCCGAGAGGCACCCTGACCCAGGATTGCTTTTCTCAAAGCCAAGGAAGACATCTAAGACTGAACCCGGTAGGTGCCCGGTATTTTCTTCGCTATTGCATCGTGCTAAATAATAAATGTTGAATCCATTAGATTAAGTAATACTCATAACTAAGAAATAAAGGCAAAGGAAGAAAACTCAATATGTGGTGCTGTAACTTTTTACAACATCCGAATTGGTACAATTTCAGTACCAGCTTTTACAATGTTGGCAGTCAAGCTGACAATCTAGGACTGGCATGATATTTCACAGGTCACAATTAGTTTTTATTGTCTTTTTGTACACAGAGTTTTGGAGAAATTCAGAGGCCCGAGAAGCTACACTTATCTTTTCAATCTGAATATTTTACTTTTAAAGTGACACCAGGTTTTTCCCCTATATACTATGGCCACTATGGCCACCAGCATTAGACCACCATTCTTTATATAAGTCCACAAGCTGATCTGTATAAAGTAAAAAAGATCTATTATACTCTTCTACTGGGTGGTCTAGTCCAATGGGTGTCTCTGGTCTTGTTATGGCACCTCCTCTTTTCTTGCGATAGCTGTCCTCCTTCTCAGCTTTGTGGAAAACATGTCCTACGTCATCCACAGTGTCCTCTATTGCACTCCTGTGCACGCACACTTCTTTCTTTCCTGCTGAGGGCAGAGCAAAGTATTATAGTGCACCAGCGTGGACATTACTTGACCTTTCCCTATGCCTGCGCATTACAGTACTTTGCTCTGCCCTCAGCAGGTAAGAGAGAAGTGTGCATGTGCAGGAATTCAATGGAAACACTGTGTGTGGATGATGTAAGATGTGTCATCCACATGAAACAGAGTGGGAGAATGTAATCGCAAGTAGAGTGGAGGTGCCGGATCAAGGCCAGCGACACCCATTGGGCCGGACCACCCTGTAGGTGAGTATAATTAAAACTCTATTTTATGTTATTCAGATCAGCTTGAGGATTTATGTACAGTATTCTAAAATGTGGACCGTATATAAGAGCTTACTGGTGATGGTCGTAGTTTTTATGGAAAAATCTGGCGACAAGTTCCCTTTAAGGATTCAGTATTTTATAGAAATCATTATGCTACATACAATATGCCTATACCCAATCTAATAATTAATAATAGCTAATAGTTGCGATTAGTACTGACACCGAAATGTTTTGCTACTACCTTCTAGTGCTTTCTTCCAATAAATCTGGAAACTGCCTGAAATTTATTTGCAATGTCACATAACTGCCAGATGTTCACCAGCTTTTAATCCCCTTTGACTTCAGACTGTTAACTTTGTATACAACTCTAATGGCTTTTTAGAATTTATTCACACTGGCAGCCTAAAGGTGAGCATATGTTTTCAATAGTTATTGGCAAGACACTCATTATTGAGAGTTATTAAGAAAGTTAGCCTGCCCAACTGAAATCAGCAGGTTTGCTCTAATGCATATTGTGACTTTCAAGAAAGTATTGTCCAGGAAAAATATGAATAGCTTAACATGAACAGGAATCATCCCCTTTGTCTGCAGGTTGTGTCTGCTATTGCTGTTCTGCAACATTGATTAGAAGTAAAAGGTTTGGTACCGTGTTAGCCAGTTGAGAAAATGTTGATTGTTCTCAACATTAATTTAAATGGAGCTGGGCTACAATAACAAACACAACCTGTAGACTGGGATATCGGTGTTTTTAAAAGAAGTGAGTTGTGTTTTATTATGTTGGACAACCTATTTGAGCATTAACATCCATTTTGTAAGGCTAGGGTTACATATGAGGGTGATAGAGCTGCAAAAATCTTGGGAAATCAGCCACAGCGCATAGTGTTAATACTATGCGCTGCCAGTGAACCGTAGCCCCATAGCAACCTGGTGTTTATGTTAGCAGCGGTCACACACCAAGCTGCATGATGTGCGCTTTAGCAGAGCGCACAGGAAAACACTGCAGACAGCATTTTCCTGTGCGCTCAGCTAAAGCGCACGTCATGCAGCTTGGTGTGTGACTGCTGCTAAGATAAACACGGGGTTGCTATAGGGCTCTGGTTCACTGGCAGTGTATAGCATTAACGCTACGCGTTGTGGCTGATTTCCCAAGATTTTAGCGTCTCTGTCACCCTCAAATGTGACTCTAACCTAAGCCTCTGATGTATTGCAGTGCCGAGACCCAACTGGTCTCTGCACCGCAATACACTTCCTCTGAATCTGCGCCCTCGGATACACATCCAGCTCAAGAAGGCCCTATGGTCAGCAGTCCACATGTAGGACAGGCTCGGTATCAGTTACACCCAGTGGGGGTATTTGAAATCCATTAATCTTAATGTATAAAACCATGTGCCTAATTTCAATTGCAGCATTAGTATTTTCAGCCATCATTGCCTCTGCTAGCAGGCACAGAGAATGATTTTAGAGATAGTAAAAAACAGACTTGTATTGGCTTCCAAATACTTTGTTGCACAACATAATTTATAAGCAGTAAAAACATTTTATAGACTAGTTTAAGGAATCCTATCTTTCTTGAAGAATGATACAGTCAGAATATTCCACAATTCCTTATACTGTGTAGTATTTATAGTGTAAAATGTGCTCTATATAAATTGTAAATTTTTCTTTAGATAAACAAAATTAAGGTAAGTGAAGGATTGTCCAGTTCAATGCATCTGAATTAACAGAATAAATTAACTACATTTAGCGTAATGTGTAGTAGTAGAGCATATATGAAAGCATAACTTTTTGGAAAGAATCAACGGTTTCCATGAATCACACTGTGATGGGAGGAAACAGCAGTCGATGAGCGGACAGAGAAATTGGCACAAAAATAACCTCATAAACCAGAAAACTTTCATAAAGAGAGGTTTCAGCAAGTTGTACAAGAAGGGAGGAACTGTAAAACATGACCAGGGGGTTGGTTAAGAGCCAGACACAGAAGCAGAGATAAGTAAGCCAGAAAAATGGTAAGAGGATAGATACTGTCATGGCCAAAATTGTTGGCACCCTTGAAGTTGTTCCAGAAAATGAAGTATTTCTCCAAGTAAATTATTGCAATTACACATGTTTTGTCATACACATATCTATTTACTTTGTGTGTATTAAAACAACACAAAAAAACAGAGAAAAAATGGCAAATTGAACTTAGGCTAGGATCACATTTGTGGCAGGGCACTGCGGATCCTGATCCGGTTTTGAGCAGTAAAAGTGCTCAAAACCGGATCAGAAACCGCAGCCCATAGGAGCCCATTATAGTAACCGGATTGCACTACATGTAATCCGGTTACCGCTTGCGGAATTGCAGCCTGCGGTAAAAATCATTCAGGCTGCAGTTTTCGCAGCGGTTTGCAAACCGCAGCAGGCTTGCTATAATGGGCTCCTATGGTAGCCCATGCGGCTGACGCAAGGCACATGTGAATGCCTGTGGCAGCCGTATGCTTTGCCGCAGGGCTTTGCCGCAGGGATGAACAACGGGTTAATTGTTAATAATAGATGTGGGCAACATGTCTCTAGGGGGTGCCCACCCTCCCTAGAGCATGCTGTCCACTCAGGTGGGCATGTGAAGGGTTAATCTGGACATTTATAGTATTGCCGGCTATTGTCGGCATTTTCAATTTTATGATTGAACCCGGCAGCTCCTCGCTGTGTAGGAAATACAGTACGTAATGTACGTACTGTATGAGCCACTAGCCTTGGTCCTGAAAGCATTAACATTAGGTCTATGGTGGTGTGCTGCCCATAGACCTAATGTTAATGCTTTCAGGACAAAGGCTAGCAGTTCATACAGTACGTACATTATGAGTGTACGGTGTGTTTGGGGATCCATGAGCTCCTCCCTCATAGGCCAGGCATTCCCTTTGCTAAAGTGCAGTACCCTATAATAGCTATCTTGTGTGAACCTGCAGAAAACTAAATCCTCTATCCTCGTGAGAAAAAGGATTTCCCAAGATCGGGAACAGTGAAGGTGATTGGGGCAGTGTGTGATATCTAATGAATGGGTTATCACAGCATGCCGGGGTTGTCCCTATCATGGGGTAATCCCTCAATTGCCTAACTCTGCTGGAAGCCACCCACGGGATGCCTGATACTTGGACATCTGTAAAGTTCTGTTCCACTTCTACCCATGCCTTCATCTCACCTATCCCTCCGGCGGGTTTGGAGTGGAACAGTATTGTTTTGCTGATTCGCGATGGTTTGTCTCCCCAGATAAATTTGGATTGGATTGATGTGAGGCTTTTAAAAGAGGAAGTAGGAACAGTGATCGGGAGACCTTGAAAGATATACAAAATCCTCGGGAGGATATTCATTTTGAAGATTGCAATTCTCCCGAACCACGTAAAAGCGTTCCTCTTTCATTTCGAACAATCATTCTGGATCACCTGTAGCAATTTATGGAAATTTAGGGAGAAGGTCAGGTGGGTGCCTTTTGGGAGTATGATGCCTAAGTACTTAATCAAAGAGCCTGCCCAATGAAATTTACACAAGCTATTCAATGGCGCCAAGGCACTGTAGGAGATATTGATATCTAGTGCCTCCGATTTGGAAAAGTTGATTTTAAAATTGAATAGACTCCCATATAATTCAAATTCTGTCATGAGGTTCAGCAAAGAGGAGAGAGGGTTACCGATGAAGAATAGTAAATCATCGGCGTAAGCTGCAATTTTATATGGTGCACCCTTAATCATAGGGCCCTGTATGTCCTTATTAGCCCTAATCCTCCAAAGGAACTGTTCCAGCAAAAGTATGAAAATAAGGGGGAAAGTGGGTATCCCTGTCTTGTTCCTTTGAATACAGAAAACCCGGATGAGAGGAGTCCGTTCACCTTCACCCTGGCTGACGGTCTCGTATATAATGCCGAGATCCATGCAAGCATGTTAGATCACAGGCCAATTCGACAGAGCAGCTCGAACAGAAATGTCCAATTCACCCTGTCGAATGCTTTTTTCCGCGTCTGTGGAAAGCAACAACAGAGGCAGGGATTTCAATTTTGCTCTGTAGATGAGGCTCAAGACCTTAGTGGTATTATCTCCTACTTCTCTGCCCCCTACAAAGCCCACTTGGTCAGGGTGGATGAGTGATGGCAAGGAAGAAGCTAGTCTGGAGGCAAGCATTTCTCAAATAATTTAATGTCAACATTGAGGAGCTATATTGGTCTATAATTCAGACATAGGGTGGGGTCTTTTTCTTATTTATGGATGACAGAAATATGGGCCCATAAAGAATCTACTGGCAACCTTTATACCCGGGGGATAGAGTTAAGGCTTGTAACGAGGTGCGGGGAGAGGGATTGTAGGAGCAATCTATAGTAGGAATGTGTAAGCCCATCGGGACCTGTGGCCTTCCCCGGCCTAGTGTTTTTAATGGCCATAAAACGTTCTTCCTCTGAGAATGGTTGTTTCAAGGCATCTGCCTCACCCCTAGGTTGAGCAGGTATTCCAGAGTCTCTTATATACCCTCGAATTCAGTCTCTAAGATCGATATGCTGCATTGATGATACTATGTCTTTTTCGACTGAATAGAGTGCCTCGTAATACTGTTTTAAAGTATCTGCTATACTTGAAATGGTATGGGTGTGTTGACCCGATAGATCAACGATAGAGGGAACATAGGTGGTTGACCTTTGGGCTCTCAGAGCTCTTGCTAGGCCTCTGCCACTTATATTGCTGTTCTCGTAATAGAAGCGGTGGCATTTGGTAAACATAGCCTTTGCTTTGTGAGTCAAAATGGATCTTAGTGATTCACACCTTGCCGACAGGGTCTTCCTCAAGGCTTCAGTAGGGGACCTCTTGTGGGACCTCTCTAAAGAGTTAAACTCATTTAATAGATTAGACACCTCCACCACGTATTCCCGCTTCAGTCTAGCCCCATGTTTTATGAAAAGGCCCCTGACCATGCACTTGTGTGCCTCCCAAACCGACCAGGGATCTGTGTCCTTGGTCATGTTGGTGACAAAGAAGCAGTTTATCTTGGATCTTCACTTTTATAACTGGGTCTTCCAAAAGTGAAGTGTTCAACCCCCAGAGGCATTGTTTTGGTCTTAACATCGGTAGGAGTATAGAGACACTGACAAGCGCATGGTCAGAAAAGACAATATTATCGATCATAGCCCCACCAAGAATGTCGATATCCTGATGCCTAATGAAGAAATAGTCTATCCTTGAGTATGTGTCATGGGGGGCCGAGTAGGAAGAGAAATCCCTGTCTGTTGGGTGCAAGAGTCTCCATGCATCTATCAGTTGGTGGTCCCGAAAACATGATGTCACATGTTTTTGAACGGTGTTGAGGAGATACCTTTGGAATTATCTAGGGTAGGGTCAAGAATCATGTTGAAATCCCCATCCAGGATCAAAAGGCCCTCTTCCAAAGGAGCAAGACAATCTAAGTATGTGATGAGTACCTTGCCCTGCCCCGCGTTTGGGAGATTGAAAGATGCCAAAATTACGTTTTGGGAGGTAATGTGTCCTTTAACCATGAGGAATACTCGAGCCTCTGGATTTTGAGTCTGGTGAGGGGCTGAGGTACACCGTAGGGAACCAAGAGTCAGAAAGCTTAAAAGGTTTAGTCAAACAGTAATGGGTTTCTTGAAGGAATGCTAAGTCGACCTTCTTTTTATGGAGACGATCGACCGCTTATCCGGACTATGCAGCCCCTTCACATTCATTGGATACCAACTACTGATTTCATTTGTTGGTATCTAAATCTCTTTCTTGAAGAGCGGTGGAAGCTGCTCTAGGCTTAACTTCACAAAGGATCTGCCGTGATGTCATAGGAACGCCAACTTCAGTCACATGCCTAGGATCACGTGACCGCAGCGGAGTTTCAGGAAGCGGCTTCACAGCGGCGATCCAGTCAAAGGCTCTTACCTGGAGGCTCTCACCCTTGTTGTATAGGGCGGATGCACAACTAGTCCAGGTGTTTCATCAGCCCCCCTCTACCGTCTATAACCCAGGTCCATTCACTATTAGCGCTCCTTTTATTATTTACACCTTCACATTCATTGAGCCTACCAAAGAGAAGGGCTGCCTGTCCCTGATGGTGAGTAGGCCCTCCCAGATGTCGAGGACTCCGCACTTGCACAGGTATGCAAGGTGCTGATGTGACTCCCCTATGGCTAGGTGCCACAGGGAGGTATTACACTTTGAAAATATATGTAGTGTAGAAAATATATGGAGTCTGAATTTACACACAACACTAGGCCACATTAGAGTAAGGTACTGATTATTAAGTAGGTCCAAAAGGGGGTGGAGCCTAGGTTAGTGCAGGAGACTTAAGTGACAGTTAGTGAGAGAGTTAGTTCAGTTAGTGCTGGGAAGGCAGTCAGTCAGGATGCGCCTGACAGCTCTGTGACAGGAGGGATCACCCATCTTCAGGAGGTGTGTCCCAGGACATAAGAAGATGGACCAACACCGGTTGGAACCGGTTATTAGCGTCTGGGGAACACCGGCAACATGGAAGCCGAGGCAGTCAGCGGTTCATCCCTGGCCATAAACCGACGAGTCACGGGCCCTTTGAAACCGGGTAGCCGTAGGTGCCACAAGAAGGTACCTCGCCCCTCAGGCCCAAAATCGGTCCAAGATTACAGGAGTAATGGTCCAGATTTCGGTGGCGGGAGAAATAGTGCACTTCTGCTACTCCTGTCCATACCGGTAAAGGAAAACCCATGCTCCACTGTATGAGACCAGGGGACTGGCGGGAGAGCTCTGCAAGGGTGGTTAAATAGAGAGAAGGACAGAATTAGACCCCGAGAGACTATCAGAAAGGAAGATCTAGAGACTCAATAGGGGTACCCTGAACCAACAACTAGTACCCGTTAAACCAGACTGTAACGTGTTCTCAATAACATCTGCTGGTACCAGTAAAGTGGAGTTAAAGTTGAATCGGTCTCTGTCTTTCTTCCTGCCGGCGCCCGGAGGGCCTCAGCATCATCATCATCTCACCAGAGGGGTAAGAACAACTACTCCCCTCATCCTCTCATCCTCCATAACCGCTGCTCTGAGGTAAAAGCTCCACCTGTGGGGAGCTGGACCTCACTGAGCTGCACCCATCATCACCTCAGCGGCCGGCCTGCAGCGCCGGTATCCAAATTACCGGGATCCACAGGTGGCTTCAAAGTCTTTATCCCTGTAAATATTTCCTCATCTAACAAATGACAGCCAGGGCACGGAACCTGGAACCTGACCACCCGTGATTCCCCAGTTAAATCCATCAAACCCAGGCCCGGTATCTGAGTACCTCTAGCCCTGGGCTCATCACTGACGCCGCCGACCCTGGTGGGGGGCATCCCAGGAGACGGCCTTCTAGGGGTTTCAAGGGTTTTCCTTGAGGGGCCTCTAGTAGCTCGAGCTGGGTTGGGCATTGAAATATTTTCATTCTGAGGCAAGGTGGCTTTTGTTGTAGAGGTCTGTATAAAATATTGCCCTATAGGCTTGGAGAGCTTCTGTGTCATTTGGGGGGAGGAAAGCAGTAGATCTATGTTGACAGGCCTGTGTTTCTTTGGCATTCCACTCTCGGGTGGCAGTAATCTAGGGAGTCATCAGGGGTCCAAGTGGTTTGAGATGGGAGGGCTGCGAAGCTATGTTGACTGGTCTGCGCTTCTGTGGCACTCTATTGTAGGATGACAGATAACTAGAGGGTAGTTGGCAGGCATCTCACATCAGCCCCACTTGTGTCTGTGATCAAATCATGCTCGTTGAGGAGGGAGGGGTGGTACATGATTCGGGTTGTATTGGTGATGGCAGTATGAGGCTGTAGTTGTCTTTATCTCCCTGGGTTGGTTTGCTGTCCAGCCAGACCTGTTGTGCCGTGGGCTGTATATACAGTAGGGACTGGTGTTGGATGTGTATACAATAGAAACTGCTGCTGGCTGTGTACACAGTAGAGACTGCTGCTAACCGTGTACCTAATATAGACTACTGGTAGTTGTAAACACAATAGAGACTGCTGATGGCTGTGCATGTATTGGAGGATATTGTGGGTTATATACCCAATAGGTGGCTTCTGGCCGTGTGCACAACAGGGAGAACACAGTAGGGACTGCAGCCGGCCGTGTACTCTATCTGCTGTGCTCTCCTCTCCGGGTGTGGGTGGGCCTCTGGTTGCACGAGCCATGGGGTCAGACAGGGACCAAGCTTGGATTCGATCTCCTGGTCCAGAGAGATGATGGATGGGGGCGAGAGTCAGTTAATGGTAGCTCTCTGTGTGCTCGGGAGTACATTGGGTGGACTGCAGAGTGACTGGATGGTGTGGGGTCTCTTAGTGGACCCAGGAGCACCAGGGGTTCTCTATAATTTCCTGAGGACCGCTACTCTGTTGGGCACTCTTCTATGTGTCAGTACACGTGTGTATCTGTGGAGGCCACAGGGACGGGGTACTTGGTACCGGACCGGGGTATCACAGGGGTTATCACGGTGGTCTTGGTCCGCACCGTGTCCCGAACCCACAAGTAAAAAGGGTTATTTACAGGGATTGTCATGACGCCACCCACGGGTTGTGGTCAATGGGGGACCACCGCTGCTGCTTACTTCTGTCAGGAGGATGGATGGTGCTGCAGCCGGATGGATGAGCCCGCCGTGGGTCAGGCTGCTCCTGACAGGGTGGAAATAGTATAACATGCAGGGAATCACACATGGGGGAAACTGGCAGGGTTCACCGGGTTTTACTTCAAGTTCTTCCACAGTACAGTTCTACAACACTGTTTTACAGTTCACAAGATTAACTCCGCACTTTCACTTAACCCTTCTGCAACCAGGTTTCCACTTTAGACCCTTCTCTTTCTTGCTCCTTTCAGGCTCTCTTCAAACTTCTCCCCGTGTGTGCAGTATGGTGGCAACTTGGTCCCTTGTTTGGCTTCCCCCTGTGTGGGTAGCAAGCCTGGGTCCTATGTGTCGCTGTACCTCCTGCACGTGTGTTAGGAGATCAGACTTGGAATCTGAACTCCCCGTCGGTGTGTCTGTGATCCGGCATATAGCTACGGTCACCTCAGAGCCGAGTCTCTGGTCCCAGACTATCCTTCAGTGTCCCTATGTTGCAGGGGTTCACCAGGTTCTTTCCTACCCGTGTAACAAAGGCGTACATCAGGGGATCCTTCCCTCCGGTCGTCCTCTGGCACCGCTGCCATTTTCCTCGAACCCAGCTGGACTGGTCCGGTCTTTCCCCTTCCCTTGGGTTACAGGCTATGGAGCAGGCTTTCTCTCCAGGGGACTGTGCCTCGCAGGATTCTGCGCCTCCAGGGAGCCCGAAACCTTCAGGGAAGTCTCTCTCTTTACTCTTGGTCATTACTGTTCAGCTCACTCTGGCCTACTGACTACTACTTCCTGGTGTTCCCCTTATGCACCCGGTCCATCACCTTGACTATGTCCCATCCACTTGTGACTGGCCCTACCACCCCTTGCCAGCCTAGAGTCCCGGGCTCCAGGTTGGGTCTTGTGTCTGTGGATGTTCCTAAAGAACTGTCTCTACCTCCTGGCTGCAGTTCTAACCTGTGGCCACCCTGGTCACAGGGGCGCCACATATCTGCGGCTTAATGACCCCTGGTGTGGACAACTGAGTGGCACAGTTAATGCCCCTCAAGTTCGGGCTGATTTCCCCAGACTGCCACCGAGCATGTCTAGGCCTTCATGGGGGCGGAGCCTTGTAGATCGGAGCGTTCTGCAACTATAAGCCATGGCTTTGACCTATTTACTGGGCCTCTGTTGGTGTGAGCAGCAGATTGCTTTCACCCACTCCTCTCCCGGCTCTCCACCACTGCCGGACCACGCTGCGTCTGCAGCTAAATTCCGCGATATACTCCGGTGGGGGGCAGAGCTTCTTCAGCTTCCTGAAGGCCGCTACCACAGGCCACAGCTTCGGCCTATTTGCTTGGCCTCCACTCTCTGAACGGCAGGCTACTGTGCTCTCCCAGATCATCCATCGATGGCCTTTCCAGGGGTCCCCCTGGTGGATGGGGGGGAGATATTAGAAGAGCTGCAGTCTTATGCGGGATCTCACGGGTGCTGGGCCGCCGAGATGGATCCAGGGGTGTCTCCTGCAGCCACGCCACAGACAAGGGGCAGATGGTTCCTCCAACATCCTCCATTTGCACTGTTCAGGGGGCCAGGTAGCAGAGGGGGAGCAGGGAACAATGTGATGGATCCTGGGTCTGTGAGTCAGATGGGGCCTCGGATGTCTGTAGCTGCCAAGGAGTGCAGTGCAGCACGTCCTCACAGCTCAGCGGCCATCATGGTCTCCATCAAAAAAATTTTCATATATCCTGCAGGACAGCTTTAATTTGTGGGGCTAGTTACCACACAGACTAGAAGAAGTAGAAGTAGAACATTCAGGTCATATACTAGGAGAGCACATCAAGACAGAAGGAAATAGCAGAGTCATAGTTAACTTGCGGTCCGAGGTCAAGTTACCTGGAGAAAAGAAGTTCAGAACAGAGGGACGAGACAAAAGAATAGTCAAACACAGGCAAGGTCAGGAAGCAAAAGATTAATTCTCAGAGCACAGATTCAAGACCAACTTACCTTACCACCTCAAAGCTGAAACTAAGACTGGTCGTGCTCTGGGAAAAAAGAGCTAAAAGGCTAAGCAATTACAAGAGACAAGAAGCACCTGCAGAATTTCAGCACAAGCTAGAAAGATATTGGGAAAGTGAGCTGTCAATAAGAACACCAACAGACCAGTATATCCCAGCTTCAGATAGGATGACTAAACTGTTAATCACCTAGCCCAGTACTCCCTGAATACAAAGCACAGGAATCATGACAGAAGATCTTTGGAATTTGATTGAAGCTCCTAATCCTCCATCCGGGTTCACTGGTGTGGCAACCATTCATCATTTTATCTCTGCCGTCCAAATCCAGGGAGATTAGCTACAGTGTTATGAGTTGTAAACTTTTTGTTGGGCAAAGGAACATCAAGATCTCTGTAGATGGACTTGTAACCTCGATATTATTTTTCAACAATTTTGGCTCTCAAGTTCAGGCAGTTCTCTACTGATCTCCATGCTTTGTGTGGCATACACAGACACACGATGAAAACATTGAGTCAACTTCTTCCCTTTTTATCTTATTTGTGAAAGCTTGTCAACTATTTTGTACAGCCGATATTTGGGGGAATTTTTGAGACATTTTGTCTAATTTGTCTTTTTTTCCTTTGATTTTATGTGTTGCTCCAACACACACAATGGATATTGAATACCCTCAGAACATGCACTTAATAATTACCTATAAAAAATATTTAACATATGACAATTTTACTCTATCAGTGCTACTATTATTTACCATGTACCTGAGTTTTCATTGGAAAAATAATAACTCCCTTCGCTCTCAAAAAATATCTGTCATGGTGGCAATATTAGAAGCAAGGGAAAGTGATAGTTACCTTTTGATGTCATATGGTTTGCCAGACACCTGAAATGTTCTCTTGCATTTGTATATATCTTGAATATGACATCAACATTATGTGGGCATCAAAACAAATTTAGCTTTATACAATCACATAATTAGCAATGTCAATCATAAGTGCATGGACCACAGTGACATAAATGCCCATACAAAATATTCACACACATCGTAATTAGATATTCCCACAGCGTATTCATTGATAAGTCACCAGCTTTCTCTGTTTTCCTTTTGGTGACATATTGCCTGTAATGGATGTCGACACTCAAGTCTCAGCTCATGTGCCTTGTACTCTTGACATGAAGAAATGGCCTGTAGGCTGGGGTTTTATTGGGTGTATCCCCAGTATTTATTGGCATGTCCTCACATCTGCAGATGAGCACACTCTTTTCCATACATGAGGGCACATACCACACCCAGTTTTTTTACTAGTTTATCCAGAGTTTCCCAAGTACACAGAGATCTTGGTCTGCAGCCATCAGGATGCAATGACCATAAAAATTGTCCATGGGAAAATATTGAAATAAATATAGTGGAGCTGCTACTGATGAGGTAGCTGAATCCCATTAAATCACCTGATGAATATAAATACCTACAGATCTGAATTACAGGCTAAAGGCTGATGATTGTGATTTGGTATCCATGCTTCTAATTGAATAAAATTGAACAGTCTGAATTATTATCAGATCTGATTTATTACTACAGTTAAAGTTAATATACTATTGTGATTTTGCAGGACTGGTAAGAGCAGCTCATCAGGAGTTGAGAGGTAGGGAAGTATCTAACAGCTGTATAGAAATCAATATGCAGAGGAGTGGTGACTGGGATTTAGCATCACTTAACCTTTAATGACCTCATTAATAGCAGCTAAAGTATGTAAGTAAAAATACAAAAAGGGGGGAGACAAGAGGTGCAATAGTGCCATATCACTAGTGACACTGTCTGTGTGAGTTTATCTATAGGTGTGCACTCACCTGGTCCAGTTGTGTGCCCCACAACTGGTTTATGAGCATTTGGTTTTTTAGCTGCTGCAGGCCCTCCACCAGCCACTCACACGTGGAAAAACGTCCAGATCTTGGGAAGATGGTGTACCACGGTCCGCGCTGCTGCCTCAATGGAATCACAAGGAATGTAAGGTTCCAAGAAGTCAAAAGGAATGCAAGGTTCCAAAGGTAACAATCTCCTTTATTCCACCAACGTGTTTTGGCGCCTCTCCTTGCACCTTCATCAGGGTATTTGATATCCTGATGAAGGTGCAAGGAGAGGCGCCGAAACGCGTTGGTGGAATAAAAGAGATTGTTACCTTTGGAACCTTGCATTCCTTGTGACTTCTTGAAACCTTACATTCCTTGTGATTCCATTGAGGCAGCAGCGCGGACCGTGGTACACCATCTTCCCAAGATCTGAAAGTATGTAAGTATGTATTCCTGCATTTATTGCTTATACTCAGTGCTGAATAAATCGAGATACCTTGAAATAGGTACTCATCATTAACAGGTATATCCATTCTGTGATTTCCGTATCTCCTCGTTTATTCCTTCTTCGTATTACAATTTCAATGTTGAGGAGTGTATCAACTTCTCTGAACATTTTTTCTTACCGTCATAATATACTTTTTTCACATGCTGTGTTATAGCAGCATAAGGCTAGGGTCACATTTGCGTTGTGACCCTTGCATGACGGAACCATCAAAAACTTAGAAATTTACGTCGCAGCACATAGCATTAACGCTATGTGCTGCCAGGCAATGGAGCCCCATAGTAACCCACTGTTTACTTTAGCAGCCAGCCACACACAAAGCCCCAGGGTGTGCGCTTTACAACAGCGCACAGGAAACGTGTCTTGAAGCTGTTGTAAAGTGCACATCCAAGGACTTTGTGTGTGGCCAGCTGCCAAAGGAAACAGCAGGTTACTATGGGGCTCCGTTGCCTGGCATACTGTTAACGCTATGCGCTGCGGCGGAAATTTCTACATTTTTAACGGTTCCATCATGCTATGGTCACAATGCAAGTGTGACCCTAGCCTTACAGGGAACCTGTCTGGTCCTCTGTGCCCTCAGAACCACCATCAGCTGTGGTCACATATTAAAATTCCCTGCCTCACAATTCCATAATTCTTTTGCACACATAAACAGATCTTTAGAAAAAGTATTTCTAAAGTCTGCTTATGATATGCAAATTAGGGCTTTGACTAGTCCAGGGGCTTTAGTTCTCTGACTAGTCAGGCTACTTAGCATGTTATAATGTCTCTGTCGGCGTAATAACATGGTTTACAAAAGCCGTCATCTTTACTAGCGCTATTCAAAGCCCTCACAGCATTGAGCTTCTGAAGCTGGTTAAATGCATCCCAGCTTCAGAGAGGCTGACTTGGAATGATTGGATGTTATCCAGACCTCTGATCATGCGCACTATACCTCTCTGAAGCTGGGACGTATACACCTGGCTTAAGCATAGTGCACATGACCAGAAGTGCGAATGACTTCCCACCATGCACAGTCAGTCTCTCTGAAGCCAGTACGCAAACCCCCGGCTTTAGATGCTCAATGCTCCAAGGGGAACATATCTATATGCATGTGCTGGCAGTGATGCCAGCTTTTGTCAAGCATGTTATTACACCCACAGGGGTGGAACAACATGCTAAGTGGGTTGTCTAGTCGGGGAACTAACGCCCCCTCAACTAGTCAAGGCACTAATTTGCATATCATATATGAACTTTAGAATTACTTTTTCTAAATATCTGTTTATATACGCAAATAAATGAAGGGACTGCTATGCAGGGAATTTTGATATGTGCCCACAACTGTTGGTGGCTCTGGGGACACAGCAGACCTAACAGGTTCCCCTTAAACAATCAGTTTATTTTTTTCATCTCAACCACCCTGAAGCATATACTGTGTTGTCAGTTTTGTAAATCAGGATTGTTTCCTTTGACGTTTTGTATCTTTCTGACATCATCATATCACTGAGCATTTTTGAGCCATCGTGTATGAAAAGATTGCAATTCACACGTAGCAGAATATAAATACCTGTCATTTTATCTGAGCTACATAATATTATGTCAGTGTGTGAGGTCAAACAGCACTTCACACAGGCACATAGATAAAAACCTTAAGAAAAGGCTGTGAGTTAAGGCCCTGTCACACATAACGACCGCTCCAGCGATCCCGACAGCTATAACGACCTGCCGGGATCGCTGGAGCGTCGTTACCTGGTCGCTGGGGAGCTGTCAAACAGGCAGATCTCCCCAGTGATCAGGGGCATGGGAGCCACCTCCACATCGCTGAAGGCAATGTCAGCGTCCTCCCTGCTTAGCGCTGCCTGTAAGCAGGGAGGACACTGGTAACTAGGATAAACAGCGGGTATCCAGGCAGCGCATTGCCTGGATACTCGATGTTTATCATAGTTACCAGTGTTCTATCTGCTTACAGGCAGCGCTAAGCAGGGAGGATGCTGGTAACCATGGTAAACACCGGGTATCTAGGCAGCGCACACTGCCTAGATACCCGGTGTTTACCATGGTTACCAGCCAGTGAGGTCACTGATCGCTGGTTTCTCGCTGTCACACGCAGTGATGCGTGCTGACCAGTGGGAAACCAACGATCAAAAATGAGCCAGAGCCCTTTGCAGCGATCAGCGACCGCACAGCAGGGGCCTGATCGCTGCTAAGTGTCACACATAACGACATCGCTGGAGAGATCGTTGTAACGTCACAGTTACAATGATCTCTCTAACGATATTGTTGTGTGTGACTGGGCCTTTAGGCTTGGCAAACTCTTGTAAAGGGAACACCCACTAAGGGTTCACTAACACTTGCATAAAAAATTGGTCCTATTCCCATCGAGAAGTTGGACGAGTGAAATCCATTGGGTATTCCATATATCATGCAAGCGTGGAATTTTTTTCTTGCCTAGCGTAAGAATGACATGCTTTTTTTTTTTTCTCAGCTATTATTATTCAACAATCATTTACAGAGCCATTGACAGTGTTCAATGCTACAGAATGGTAATATATCCATAAAAAAAATGGACGGCATATGGATGATCTGTGTTACATCTGTTTTTTTTTCTTGAACCCATAGACTTTCATTGGCAAATCTCTTTTGAGCGGCCACTTGATTTTTTGCTCAATCCAATTACAGCTGAGGAAAAACTCGCAGATTAGCACTGACTCATGAAAGTAGCCAAACCCAGCAGTGGGTGATAAATACAGAAGTGGTGACGTGTTTCTATGATACTTTACCACTGATTGTTCCACTGCTGGCTCCACTGCTGGTTTTGTCGTACTGGAGCTAGCCTCTAGGCGCACACACACGCCACACACATATCATACACACTCCACACACACTATGCACACAATACACACCACACACACACACACACACACACCACACATACCATACACACACCACACACACTATGCACACACCACACACACTACACACACACACACACACACACACACCACACACCACACACAAGCACACCCACACACCACACACACACAAACACACCCACACACCACAACATGCACCACATACACACAATACACACTACAATCCACACACACAACAAACACCCACACACCACACACACAATACACACACACCACACTCACCACAGACACACCATACACCCACACATCACACACACAATACAAAGAAAATACATACACACCACACACACCACAGACATACTATACACATGTGGCACCCCAAGGGTTAATGTGCCACAGTAACATCACACGGGTTCCCTCAGGTTTTCCTTAGCATTTGACAGTTGGTATTCAGATGACCAACTGTCAAATTCTAAGGAAATCCTGAAAACCCGGACTGTGTGCGGCCCTCGAGGCCTGGAGTTTGAGACCCCTGCCCTAGACACACCATACACACAATACACACACACCATACGCACACCACACACTCAAATACATACACCATACACACACTCTAGCTTTTAAAATACTATAAGTAAATATATGAAAGTAATTGTTTTTACCCTCCCAAAACACCAACTTACAATGTAATTTTAATTAAGACACCAAGATAAGACAAGAGATCTATTCTATTTGCAACCTCTTTTTTTATTGATGCTGTGGTCTGTGTGTCTTTTTGGTGTGTTATGTTATACATAAAACTGCTTTTTTTTTATACTTTCTGATAATTGTCTTTGACAAATCTTTATTGATATACTTATGTGCATATCACATGCATTTCTTGTGTGTTTTCCCAGCTGAAACGCACTAAAAATGCATGTGTGATTTTCTGCATCAAATTTAAGTCTATGGGGAAAGTCTATGCATAAAACTCAGTGTACCCTCAGGAGAATTTGACATGTCATAGATTTGATACATGCACCGCAAGCAGGGGCTGGCTGGCTACTCTGTCTCTGAGTGGCAGTTTTGTTCTGGCAACCCTTAGGTGAGGACCGGGGGGGGGTGCGGTGTTGTCATACTTTTTTTGTTGGCCCGGTGGGGAACTGTACTTTCACTGCGCCAGCCAAACAGCGCCATTTCTGTGGGGGGCGGCCCTAGATGAGGGCTATCCCACCAGCCCAAGGGGCACTTGCCCCCCTGCCACCTGGGCCAGTCCGCCCCTGACATAGGGTATGTATAATACGGGGAGGGGTAGGAGGAAGCAGGGTACTTAAATTGAAAGCACCACTCCAGCACTGAGAAAAAAACACACGCTGCAGTGATGCTTCAATATAATAGGCTCTTAAGAAACCATTCACTGCTTTGTCCAGATACCTACATATGCATAATTTGTATTTCTTACACGTGCTCCATTCTGTTTCAGTCCTAGGTCACTATTAAGGAGCCTCAAACTTTTTTTATCATGTGAAACCTGATGACAGTATTTTCAGCTGTAGTTGCTTCTACTCTCATTGTAGACCACATTTATATAAAGATAATAGTCATTAACCCAACATGCTCTTTGACTGTCCATTAGACATTGAAATAAATGTCGTAGTAGACATATTGCTGCGAAGGAAAAAGCAGTAATGGGTAATATATACATTTTATACCAGCTTTACATATCCAGGTTTGCGTGTATGACCACCGCCTCTAGTGTTTGTGGAATGTCTGGCTATGCCGCCTCAGTTTTCCATTTTTAACTAGATGGGAAGGTGAATGTTACCTTGTTCGAGGAAGTCTGTAAGAAAATCAGACCAAGGATGTTATTCTGGGTGACTAAAGTGTCTGATTTAATTTAAAATCCAAATATTACTTAGAGGGAATATCTTGTAAGTGGTGTTTAGGTGTTGGTCTGACCCTTTAAATATAACATACAGCGGTCGTTGGTACATAAGTGGTTTCTCCATGCAGACAAAATGTAGACTGTTAACAGTTAAACAAAATTCTCATGATGAAGCCTTTTTCTGAAATGTAGAGGGCCATCAAAAGATGAAAATTAGAAAAAGACTCTATACTCACCTCACTGCGTGCTTCTCGGTCTCCTCCGCACCTCATTTTCACCTGTCCAGTCCTTGCTGCAGCTTCTGATCACCATGGCCAGCGTGAGAGATGGTGATTGGCGCATTTCCTGGGAAAATATACATGACCGGGCGAATTCTAATTTGGCCTGATCCATTCATCTCTAGAGGAGAGACTTAAGAGATCATTCCAGACAATGAGGACCAGAATATATAATATTTATAGATTAGGAGGCCCATGGAAGTTCGGGTTTTGTAGGTTCAGTTGGACTTTATATAAAGTTCTGTTCTGTACACAAACTTGACCCAAACCTCATTGGAGGTAACTGATTGGGCAGTTCAGTTCTCCGCCCACATACAGCCGTCCATGAGGGTGGGGTTTTGTCATTTTTCTTGGAACACACTACATTCAATAACACTGATATTACCCCCAGTGCAGCCATTCAAACAGTGGCCAAGTGGCTCTCACTGGCCTGAGCATCCAGTGTACCCAAGGTTAGCAATGCTTGCTCCAGTGATTTGCTTATATAAAGCACCTGAACTGTAAACCTGAACACTAAAAAGTGTCGTAAAGTCTGTGTTCAGTACGAACAGAGAACTTTAAAGTTCAGGTTCGCTCATCCTTAATCATGTTTTTTCTAAGGATGGCTTCACACCACGATTTTTTGGGTCTGTCTGGTGTGAACGGGCCCTATTGCATCCCTAGGGTGATGATGGCTGTTATTTGCCATCCGGTTTTGTTTTTTTTTTTCCCCTAGGGTCCGGTTTTATTTGTTTTTTGCCCGGACACCCAAAAACGGAGTTTGCATCATTTTTTGTGTCCGGCGGCAAAA
>JARQOC010000011.1:64723449-64739560 GCA_033576535.1 Allobates femoralis | reverse complement strand
ACAGAGTTGGGACTCATCTTCTTAGTAAGATGGAATTACTTAGTCATGACATACTATATTGCTCCATATTGCCACCAATTTGTATTTTGATGGTAGGGTGTAGACTGTACATTTAGAAAACTTTAATGCTTTGTCAAACAATCCCTTATATATATTCCGTGAGTCAAAAAAGTCTGGGCATCAGGTTATTCAAACAATTATAAGGAACATTAATTGGTATTTATTTATTTTTACATTCTATTTAGAGATGTACTAAGCCCGGGAGGAATTTTCTTTCAGATGTTTTCTCCAAGGATACAGACAGTTTGTGTTCTGTAGGTTCAGATCTTGTACTGTTTACACTAATGAGTAACTGCGTCCAAGACTGAGAGCATAAAACGTTGATCAGATCATATAAAAGCCTAGTGACATGATAAAAGATTGGATTCTGTGTGTTAATGACGTGACCAATAGTTAGATTTTATGTGTTTGCATGAAGGTTGATATGTTTGCCTCCACGGTGAAGGTTTACATGTGTGTAAAAGGTTTATAGTTAAGACAAACTTTTGAGAACGTCAATCTCCTTTTTCTGGTTTATTTTACAAAGGTTAAAAAGTTACAAAGACTCCTCAGAAATAAAAGTGCAAATTAAGATAACAATCCAAATAGCATAAGTGAAATCCTATGCAAGCCATAAAACACTGATTAGCGTGCAGACAAATTATGAAGTCTAAGGCCGGTTTCAAACCAGGGTTTATCTGATCCGGGGCTGTCCGGTTTAAACCGGACAGCCCCGGAACAGATTACGGCCCCATAGTATCGCTATGGGGCCAGATGTAGCGGATGGCAACTATTTGCCATCCGGTGTCCATCTGTCCGGGAGGATCCGGAAGCATTCAGATTTTTCTCCCGGACACAAATGCGTTGCTTGCAACATTTTTGTGTCCAAGGGAAAAATTGCCACAAATCGGATGCTCCCTGATCTGGCGAGATCCGGCGCCCCCTAACATGGTGGTCTATGGCACCGGATCGCCCCGGACATCGGGTGCTGGAGTTTAGCAGCAAGCGCTGCTAAACTTCAGCACCGGGAGCTGTCCCCTGCAGAGATTTCAGGACCATGGCTAGCTAGCCAGCTTGAAATTTTAGCAGCTGCAATCAGCTGCATCCGGTTGCAAATTGGACCAGAGGGCACACCGGACAGTCCCAGACCTGATTCCGCCGTGATGTGAAACCGGCCTAAGAAAGATTGAGTATTCTGTGACATGAAAGTAGCCTTAGACACCAGAAATAAGGCTGGTTTCACACTACCATTTTTTTTAATCTGGGCAAATCCAGCTGAAACCGTATGCAACCGAATGCTTTTTCTCCCCCATTGACTGTCAATCACATTTACCTTCAATGGGGCGCTGGCTCATGTGGTTGCATATGGTTCCCGCCGGATCCAACTGAGAACAGTTTTTAACAGAAACCAAGAAATGCAGTTTGTAACTTTTTTGTGTTTTCTTAACAACCGTAAACAAGCAGATCCAGGGCCATGCGACCTAAAATAAAATGGTGCTCTATGGCACCTGGATCTGGACATCGGATCTGGGTTTTTTGACTGAGAATGCCCAGAAGCCACTTTCATATGACCCACCCACTAGGGGTGTGTCATTTTTCACTGGATCCGTCAAAAAAATGTACACAACCTGGTGCAACTGGACGTTACCACACTGGTATTACGCCGGATCCATCAGCCAGATCAGTAATCCAGTTGCATCAGGTTTTACAATTGTGGGGGAATGCGGGAGATTGCAGGTTTTTGCCTTATCTCCGCCGGATTCCAAAACTGGCTGTGTGAAATCAGCTTAACTTAATGTCTTTCATCCTCAGTGCAATCATATTATCATGTGGCTTTACAAGTTTCATTTTCTGTGTGATGCTAAAGGTCAACTACAAAACATTCTGAATTCACAAATAATGGAAAAAAGTGCAATGAATGGTGTCATCATAGTTTTCTAAGCTTTGCTCCCCTGTAGCACAGGAATGTCAAGCTTGTGGTCTGTTATCCATTTATATTTCCCACTAACATTTTTCTATAGTCTTTATAATTTTTAACATACTTTATACATAGAACATAAGGTGCTATTAATTTATAACCATTGCGAGAACACTGAGAAACAGATTAATCTATTGACCAGACATGGAGTAATTCCATTTCATCATTTTACAATGTCAACATAACTAAATACCGTATACATGTTTATGTAGTCCACTAATTCTTAGTTTATGTCTTGCTTAGTAAAAAAAAATATGATGTTTCTTTTTATAACCTCACCCTTTATGGTAAGACCTTGACCATGATTTCTTATGATGACTGTCCAAGGCCACAGGCTTAAACATCTATATCGGACAGACTTGTCACAAGCCCGTCCATTTGGAAGAATCTCGAGAAACCCTAACACCCTTTAACCCCTATATAGGGATCTGGATTTACAATGGGATCCAGAAGATAGCTGCTTACAGATCGGCTGATGTCCAGAGGCAGGAATAGTCACCAAGTAGGGTCAAAGCCGAGAGATCATGAAAGGGAAATAATCAGGATCCGTTAGAATAGTCGGGGAGCCAGGTCAAAGCTGAGATGGCAACAAAGTGCAACATCATCAGGTAGGAGAAGCGTCCAAAAACAGACCAATGTAAAACAGGAAAAACCTATTCAGAGCAGGAGAACAACAAGACATAACTAGGGAAGCATAAGCTATATCTGGCAGCTTCCAGCTTAAACAATCAGAAAAAGCAAGGTGATTTTTGCAAAAAGATCAACCTTTTATTATGAATACTTAAAACGTTTCAACAAGTAAAAATTACAGTAATAACTGAGTTTTTAATCAAGGAGTACAAAAATAATAATATATCCACAAAAATTCCAATTACATATAAGAAAAGAAAGGAGAACTGTATACACAACCCTAAACACTGTGAAGTGATCTCTATTCCGTGGCCCTAATCCATTCCCGCATTGACTATTGCAATTCTCTATTAAGCGGCCTCCCCCTCACCAGACTTTCTCCTCTCCAGTCCATCCTTAATGCAGCAGCCAGGATCACCCATCTAGCCAATCGTTACTCAGATGCCTCTGCTCTGTGCCAGTCATTGCACTGGCTGCCCGTATACTACAGGATCAAATTCAAATTGCTTGTTCTCACCCACAAAGCTCTTCACTGTGCAGCACCCCCCTACATCTCCTCCCTCATCTCTGTCTATCACCCCACCCGTTCTCTACGTTCCTCAAATGACCTTCAACTGACATCTGTACTAATCCGATCCTCCCACTCCCGGCTCCAAGACTTCTCCAGAGCTGCAACAAACCTCTGGAATGCTTTACCCCAAGAAATCAGGACTATCCACAACTTGCATGGCTTCAGACGATCCCTAAAAATGCATCTTTTTAAGGCGGCCTATCATACTCCCTAATAGAAGTCCTTTGTACTTTAGACAGTGAATGGGCTATCCCTCTGGACATTACTCTTCTATAAACTCCACCAAACCAAAAAAGGTCTACACAGATTGTATAATGACCATCCATGTAAGCTTAGCCCTATGCCCCATTTCCTCAAGATGCCTGGACCATCAGTGCAATAAGCCCCTGTACCTTGTGCAACCCCTATCCCGTCGTAGATTGTAAGCTCTTTTGAGCAGGGTCACCTTCATTTCTTGCTTTATTTATTGTATTTTCTTTTTTACATTGATTCTATGCCTATTGTTTTGTATCCAATTATTGTACTTTATTTGTTCTCTACTGTAATTACTTACTGTATTATATTTTCTGTACTCTAACCCTACATTGTAAAGCGCTGCGGAATATGTTGGCGCTATATAAATAAAGCTTTATTTTTATTATTTATTATTCCAGTGATCCTATTTGGACAAATCTATGTGTTAAATAAAATCCCAGTGATTCTTCTAGCGGTCACGTATCTCACACATAGGTGACTAATCATAGATAAGACCATAGAAAGTGAAACCAAAAAAACAAAGATCAAGAGGGGCTAATTACCTGGTGTGTATACAAGTATAGCTGCACTCTACATGCACGTTTCGGCTCACGCCTTCATCCAGGAGCTTCCAGCTTAAGTAGGGTGTGATGTCTTCTAATAGGCTGAAGCCAGGAGCTAATGACTTCATCTGGACAGTACTCATCCACTCTGTCAGACTGGAAAGTACTGTAGACACAAGACAATTATGGTTCACAGCACCTATGATCGTAGGGACCCTCTATATCTTCATATAGTGATGTATAGTCCCAAATGGGCGCAAGTTTCAAATACCAGGGAGTCCAACCTGGATACTCACATAATCAGTAGAAGAAGAAAGAAACAGCGCCTCTCATGCCACGGGTGTAGTTAATTGAACTTTGCTTTATTCCACACATCATAAGGCACGACGTTTCGGACCTTACATGGTCCTTTATCAAGTACTTGATAAAGGACCATGTAAGGTCCGAAACGTCGTGCCTTATGATGTGTGGAATAAAGCAAAGTTGAATTAACTACACCCGTGGCATGAGAGGCGCTGTTTCTTTCTTCTTCTACTGATTTTGGAAAGTACTGTAGGTCTCAGCCATTGTAACCTAAGCCTGTGCTGTCTAGAGTTTCTGGCCCTGACTTCACTATCACTAGCACCATTTACAGAGTTAGGCTGTGGTCACAGTTGCCATGCGTTTTTTTAAGTGATTTAACAAAACTCATGCTTTTTTTCATGTCAGCATGAGTTTTGTAAGGTCTCTGATGGCTCCCTGCGTTTTTGGGTGCGTTTTTGAATCTGCACCTAAAAATAGTGCTTGTAGTATTTTTTGGAGCGTTTTGAAAAACGCATGCGTTTTTGAATGGCACTAAAAGGTACTAACTGTACATGCGTTTTTGCATGCGTTTTCCATAGGAACCCATGTTATAAAAACGCATGCGTTTTCTACAAAAACGCATGCGTTTTCTACAGAAACGCATGCGTTTTTGGATATGCTCCAAAAACGCATGGGACAGTCACACATGCTTTTTGGCTATTAGGGCATGCGTTTTTTTAACATGGGGGCCTATGGGTGCGTTTTTTACATGCGTTTTTGAAAACGCAGGTCTTCAAAAATGCATGTGAAAAATGGTACTGTGACCCCAGCCTTAATACAGCGGCGTCTGAAGACAACAGCAGTTGTTGCAGGAGCAGGTTCTGGTGTAAATGTGACATTTCTGTATTTTGCATCATTGAGCATTCTCTGGTCTGATTCTATCCATTCCATTGTGTCCGACCCTCGGACACTCTATATGTGAGTTCTCGCCATTCTTCTGTTTTCTATTGCTTTTTTCAGTTGCTTGAAGTTAATTGCCGTGCTGTTCTTGATGGCATCCAGCCAAAGAGCCTTTGGTATCCCTGATTTCCTTTTACCTCTGACCATTCCAAGCAGCATCTCCTTTGCTAATGAATTTGCCCTAAAAATATGTCCAAAATAGGTCAATTCTATATCGGTGATCTTGCATTTCGGGGGTAACTCTGGGATTATATGATCAAGAACCTTTTTGTAGGTGATCGTAGCTGTTCATGGAATTCATTGAAGTCTTCTTCAGCACCAACTCAAAGACAAACTTTTCGTCTTTCTGCTTTTGTGAGTGTCCATGTCTCTGTATATCACAATTGGGAGCAAAACTGCAATGTTAGGCTAGGGCCACACTTGCAGATTTTCCATGCAGATTTCACACATGACTTTTGTGAAAAACGCATGGAAAAACGCACCCATAGGCCCCTATGCAAAAAATGCATGCCCCAATAGCAAAAACGCATGTCTGAATGTACCACATGCTTTTTGGCACCCTGCGTTTTTACCTATGTTTTTTCTGATAGGTGTGGGGGACCCTTGAAACTCAAGCAAAAATGCATGTAAAAACACATGGAAAAATGCATGCAAAAACGCATGTACCATTTAGTGCCATTTAAAAACGCATTTTAAAAAGCTCAAAACCGGAGCAGGAAACGCTCCTCATAGGAGCCTATTATAAAAACCGGATTGCTTTACAAGTAACCCGGTTACTGCCTCTGGCTCTGCAGCCTGCATGAAAAATCATGCAGGCTGCAGTTTTCGGAGCAGTTCTGTGCCCCGCATTGCGATAACCGGATAGCTCAGCCAGGATAAGCAAAGTATACGGGAACCGGATTGCTCAGGATTACACATCCTGAGCAATCCGGTCATTGCAATGAGGTTCCCTCCACACATTTTTCATAAAAATTTGTGGGACCGCAATTGCGTTCACTGCATCCGGATCTGGATGCGGGGAACGCAATTCAAGTTTTAAGTGTGACCCTAGCCTGAATGTTAGTACACCTAAAACAGCTGTAGGTAATCTAAAATAAATGTCTCTGTAATTATTAAATCATATTTGTGATCTGCATTCAATGTTGGTCACTAGGAGCAGAATTTGCATATGTCATCCATTCTTCTAGACTAGTAAGGAATCATTCCGTCTGTGGGTATGTGATGGAATCAAGCATGTCTCTTTCTTCTGTTTATGAAGGCTTTGATATGTTACATATAAATAAGGTTATTTTTCTATTCCCTCTGATAACCTTATAAACTACAATGGATTCAAAATCTATCCAATTACAAAGTTAGGTCACCTTTTCCCATGCATTAGTGTTAATTTAAAGGGAAACAAAAACAAAAAATGACCTATTAATTAAATTTCCTGTAATAACAGCGGCGTGCAGCCGCAGGTGTCCTGTTCCTGGATCGGGGCAATCCGGCCCCATAGGCTCTCATGTTAAGGGAGTGCTGGATTGCCCTGGGAGGATCTACTACCTGTCAACAAAACCTAGAGCATTGAAGTGAAAGCAGCGCTGGACCTAGGGAGGGTGGCCAAAAGCTGATTCAGTATTTTCAATATAAGTTAGCTGATAGGGTGAAAAAATATATATCTAGAAAATCACTTTAAGGGCAGCTTCACACTGTGGTCAGGTCCGGTCAAAGGCTGTCAGGGATGAACCTGACAGCCCCGGACTGGATCAGCACACAGACCTGGAGGGCTAATTTGCCCTCTGGTCTGGTGTGCAGCCGCACGCAGTTGCCGCCGCTGATGGCTTAGGGCCTCGGCTCGCGAGCTAGCTGCGGGCTTGATCTATCAGCGGCAGCAGCTGCGTGCGGCTGCACACCAGACCAGAGGGCAAATTAGCCCTCCAGGTCTGTGTGCTGATCCAGTCCGGGGCTGTCAGGTTCATCCCTGAAAGCCCTTGACCGGACCTGACCACAGTGTGAAGCTGCCCTTAGTCTTAAACTCTTAGGGTACCGTCACACACAGAGATATATTGCATGCAACTCACTGGTTGCAGTGAAATCATGGACACATTATTACATTTGTACACAGCCACAAAATAGAACAATGTGTCCATGATTTCACCAGTGAGTTGCATGCAATATATCTCTGTGTGTGACGGTACCCTTAGAGTACATTTTATGATTGACTCTGCCTCCTCACCACAATCAAACTTATGTTGCTAGGGATGGTCAATATGATATGATGCAACATTCTCCGCACATCGTCTGACTGGTTCATTAGAACCTAACCTGCTATATGGGAAACTTGTGCTTAAATTGGTGTTGTATAATGTCTCATGATTGATGTCAATATCATTAACAATGGGTGTGGTTGACTGAGTATAATTTTTAAAATTATAACTAATGACTGTGGCCAGTAACGTAAATGTCAAAGTGGTAAATTTGAAATAATTCTGTTATTAGTAATTAAAGGCAAGTAATACTCAGGGTACATGTTTTTATTACATTTACCGTATTTAAAAAAATGGAAAAAAAATCTATTTTGGTTAATTCTGAAATTTTGTGTTGTGCATTTAGTTTTATTATTCGTGAGGACGTCAGGGAGGATTTTCTGCACCTCAGGCCTCAAAGCTGAAATCTGGGGAATTTAGCTGTTTTATGTATATTTTTCTCAACTCAAAAGAATCCATAGCCAGATCTGTGCAAAAAAACAAGAAAATCTTAATACCATTCCACTGTGTAAAATGTACCGTAATATTGATAATTTGCTCATGAAATAAATGTGCACTTTTCTAATCATATCACTAGGGCTGCCTTCACATTAGCGTATGTGAACACAGCTTATGCTGCGTTCCCATATGCAGTCAAACGCATGCGCACTGCGTTCCTATGTTTAACATAGGAACGCATAGTGCCTGCGTTTGTCAGCGTTTGCTGCGTTCGGGTGCGGATGCGGACGATATCTGCTCCTTCCGGGGTCCAGCGTCCGCACCCGGGACGCAGCATGTTGCATTTTTTGTGCGCTCGGGGACCTTGGAAAATCAGCAAGCGTCCGCAAGCACACAAAAAAAGCATTGGTGTCAATGGGTCCGCAGTGTTCTGCGCTTGACAGCGCAGGAGAACGCTGCGGACCCATTGAAAAATCTCCCGGTGGCCGCCGGTGATGTCACAGGAGATCACCGACGGTCACCGGGAGATCAGCTGAGCCTCTGATGGTCTCCTCCTCCGCCGGTAATACCCTAGCGGTGTCGGCGGGGAGAGACAGCTGATGTGATAGCTGTTTTAATCTTCCCGCGTCGACATCTCCTCTCGGTGTCGGCGCGGGAGATTCAAACAGCTGTCAAATCAGCTGTTTCTCCCTGCCGACACGTCCCGAAGCTTACCGGCGGCGGGGACGAGGAGATCTCCGGCGCAGATCTCCGCCACAGGATACCTCTGATTGGCTGCCGGGCTGCACAGTGATGTGTCCGCAGGCGGATATTATCCGCTGCGGACACATCATTAGACACTGCTTTTGACTGCGTTTGTGTCTGCATGCCATCAGCATGCAGACACAAACGCTAATGTGAAGGCAGCCTAAGAACATAAGAATGATTGCTAATAGTGGGAGAAACAAAATAATAATCTTGTGGTTGTAATACCTTTTAATGGCTAACGAACATAAAATTATTGATGTTACATAGCAAGCTGTCGAGATATCCTATGTCTCGAAAGCTTACTATGTAACATCAATTACTTTATTCTTATTAGTCATTAAAAGGTATCACAAGCACAAGATTATTATTTTGTTTCTCCCACTGAGAGCAATCAATCTTTTCTCAATTGGCTAACACAGTACGAAACCCTTGTTTTCTTCTAAGGCTGGCTTCACACTGCAGTTTTTTCACTGATCAGTGTCCATCCAGTTTATGTGCCAAAACCCGGAGAGGAACCAGGAAAGTAACTTGCAGAGAAAAACTATAATTGAAAGAGTGACACCTGTTCTGAGTTTTGGAGACACTCCTGGTTTTGGCACCCAAACACTGATGGACACTGATCAGTGAAAAACTGCAGTGTGAAGCCAGCCTAAGAACATCAGCAGTAAGGAGTCCAGGTGTTCTCGTGGCCTGTGTTTCACACAATGTGCTTTTTCAGGGGTATAGTAAAAGAGACTAATGATAAATGTGAGAAATGTTTGAAGGAGTTTGTATGTTCTCTGTGGTTGTGCGGGTTCCATCTTGGTACTTCACTTTCTTCCCATACTTTAAAGACATACTGATAGGGAATTTAGATTATGAGCCCCAATGGGGACATTGATGATAATGTCTGTAAAGCGCTGTGGAACTAATGGATAATGGAAGAGAATAAAATAAAAATAAATAAATATTTGCTTCTACTTCATGCAACATTTGCTATCTCACCATATACTTTACATTTTTTTTCAGTCTGCTTAAGAATATCTAGAACCCAATTCTTGTCTCTCCAACTCTTTTTTTTTTCTTAATCAGGTATTTTTATTGGTTAAAACAATTGTTTACATCTTACATTTTGCAACAGTATTCCAAAGTTTACATTTTAATAAACCAACAACCAAACCCTCTCCCCCACAAACGGCATACCCAATGGTTATTAACTAGAAAGTGGTGTATCTAAATATCAACCTGCAACATCCCAATTAGATCTAATATCGTCTTATTGGCCATGTTCACACACATGCGTTTTTTTGACCATCTCTGCGTTTCTGGGCTGTTAAAAAAAACGCAGGTGCGTTAACGCAGGGTACATTTGAGTGTAGCTGCGTTTTTCAGCTCCATTTGCGTTTTTTACCCCTAGTCCAAAAAACGCTGCATGCAGCGTTTTTGGGTGCTGTAAAAAAACGCATGTGCGTTTTTCCAAAAACGCATGCGTTTTTTTAACATGGGGCCCTATGGGAAACGCATGCAAAAACGCATGGTACATTAGTACCTTTTAGTGCCATTCAAAAACGCATGCGTTTCCCATAGGGGCCCATGTTGAAAAAACGCACATGCGTTTTTTTAACATGGGGGCCCTATGGGAAACACATGCATTTTTAAAAGGCACATTTATGCACCCTGCGTTAACGCTTGCGTTTTTGCCTGCGTTTTTGGTGAAAAAATGACTAAGTCCAAAAACGTGGCAAATCCTTTCAGACACACAAGGGACATTTTTTAGCACTCTTAAAAAAACGCAAGTGCTTTTAAGAGTGCTAAAAAAAACGCAAATTGTGTGTGAACATAGCCATTCTTACACAAGTCTGACAACATAGAAGAAAGGTTCACAACTTAGTCACGGACAAGATCTTATTTCACCGTAATCATTCCGATCTTAGCCATGGTTCCCATAGTTTCTCAAACATTTTAGTAGCATTCCTCCTTCGGTATACATGTTCTTCAGTGTGTATTATGTAAGTCACCTGTTGCAAATATTCCACCCTAGAGGGCGGCTCATCTTTGATCCAACCTCTAGCTGTTACTTTCCTTGCAATGAATAGCAATCTTGCCACCACTATCTTCTGTTAGTGATTCCAATTTCCTCCACATATCCCAACACACATACTATCGGCTTCCGTGGAACAACACATCCATATCTTGCTTCAATTAAATTTAACACCACCAACCAAAATGCTTGCAATCTTGGACATTCCCACATCATATGTAACACTCCCGGCACCCTCATGCATACATCTTGGACATTCAGAGGTTTCTCTCTCACCGATCTTAAATAAGAATTCTGGGGATCTGTTTGCTCTATGTACCAAACAGAGCTGCGACCACCCACCTGGCTCACTCAGAGACGATTTTGGGCAATATTCCAGAATAGTATCTTACACCTTGTCATCCATCACCCCAACGTCTTTTTCCCAGTTGTCTCGTGCCCGTATAGGGTGTTACAGCAAAAAGGTATGGAGAAGATCTCTATACACAGTTGAGATAACCTCTCTTGTACCACCTTCCATGCATATGTAGTCCAATAAATATCTGTCTGTACCCTAAGGTTACTTATTTTCATGTGCCTGCCATAGGCATGTTGCAGTCTGACGTAAAGGAACTCATCCTTCTCTGGAACCTGGAATTCCTCCCTCAGGGATTCAAAGAATCTTAGTGTCCCATTCTCAACAAGTTGCCACAGATATTTTGTTCCCAAACGCATCCAGGACTTTTGTTCCCCCAATTTATACAATTCCACCACATTTTTATTCATCCATACAGGGGTGTATTTTGTCACTCCATTGACTTCCCTTAACTTTTTAGTTCTAGACCACAATTTCTGTATCAGACCCAGGGTGGGAAGCCCCCCTCCCCAATTGTCCAAATCTCCAGCCTCCAAACTCTGTACCAATGGGGATCTTTTCTTCATTTCCTCTAGAATTGTCTGTGATAATCTCCCCTTCCCCTTCCATCCTCTGATATTTTGGCTCTTGGAAGCTAAAAAATAGATCCACGGGTTTGGTAAAGCAATACCACCCTCTGTCTTTGGTCTCTGCAAAATTTCTAGTTTAATTCTAGGTTGGCCTCCACCCACACCAGATCTCTAAATAAGGCGTTGAGTCTCTGAAATAGTCCCCATGGGAGTCACACAAGTGAACTAAGAAGCACATACAGGGTCTTTGGCATGAGAATTATTTTAGCCAGGTTTGCCCTCCCCACCACCGTGAGACGCAATTCACACCAAACTTGGGCCTTATCCTTCAATTTGACTAACAGTGGGTCCACATTTAGTTTAACAAAATCTGAAACTGGCAGGGTAATCTGTATTCCCAAATACTTAAACTGGTTTACTACTTTCAGTCTAGTACAACCCAGTACTCCCAATTCTTCCGTTCCATCTCCATCAATCATAGAAAGATTAGATTTGTCCCAATTAATCCGTAGACCTGACATGTCTCCAAACTTCTCAACCAAATCTACCGCCTGTCTCAAGTATGCAAAAGGGTATTGCAAAAATAAAAGAATATCATCTGCATAAAGTGCTATTTTTTCCTCCACAAGGCCAAATTTAAATCCTACCACTTCATCTGTTTTTCTGACATGCACCGCCAGTGGTTCTATCGCAAGGGCGAAAAACAATGGAGAAAGGGGGCATCCCTGCAGAGTTCCCCTAGTAAGAGCAAACTTATCTGACCTTTCTCCATTTATCCTTATGCATGCAATCGGGGAGGAATACAGCAACCTTACCCAGTTGATAAATACTTTTCCAAAATCCATTGTCTCTAATACCACCCATAGATAGTCCCATTCCACGCTGTCAAATGCTTTGTGTGCATCCAAAGAAACCACCTCTCTACATCCCATATTATCTGCCGGTAAATCCATATTCAGATATAGCCGTTTTCAATTAATAGCTGTCGACCTATCTGGCATGAATCCAGACTGAACCGGGTGAATCACTGCTGTAACCAGTCCCGTCAACCGTCGTGCCAAAATTTTAGCCAGCAGCTTAGCATCTACAGACAGCAGTGAATTGGGCCTATATGACTGAGCTTTACGTTTGTCCTTGTCCTCTTTCGGGATAACCACAATTGAGGCCTCTCGCATTGATTCTGGTAGTCTTCCCTCTCCAAGTGTATCCTGAATCACCCGACACAATCTAGGTAGCAGAAGATCCTTAAGTGTTTTGTACACCTCCACAGGCAATCCATCCCCCCCAGGAGCCTTATCATTTGACATTGATACCAATGCCTCCTCCAACACCTCCACTGTGACAGGTTTCTCTAGCATAATTTTTTTCTCAATTCCAATTTGTTTGACATTTGCCCCCATCAAGTATTGCATAATGTCGTCCTTAGAAGATGAAAGCCTGAAAGTGTACAAATTCTCATAAAACCCTTTAAATATTTTAAGGATACTCTCCGTGTCATCTACCAGTCTACCCTTGGTCATACATGGCATATACATATGACGACTCCCTCTGAGCCGCTGCCACCACTGATAATAAGTCACCCACTTTTTCCCCATCCTCAAAGAAAGACCCTCTGAAATTCCTGTCTTTTTTTCATATCATACATACATATCCTGTCCAATTCTTACTGAGCCTTCTTCAGCTCTCGTTGCGGTGGGCAGTCTCACTGCTTCACATTCTGACTTCCTTAATGCTTCCATAGCCCCCTGCTCTTCCTTCCTGGACTCAGATTACATCTATCGATATCCCTTATAAAACGTCCTCTCAAGAAGGCCTTCATAGCATCCCAAACAATTCCTACAGCCGTTCTTCCTTTATTCTCTTGAAAAAATAACTCTGCCTCCCTCTTAATACTCTCCATGTCAGTCAATTTCAGCCATGTCAGGTGCACCTTCCAGTCCCTCTCATAGGCTTCACCTCTCTTTCCAATCCAAATACTGACCTCCACTGGTTTGTGATCTGTGACTACTCTGGGTAAATACTCTATCTTACTAACCATGGCGTCTAAGTGTCTATTGCCCATTGCCTTGTCTATCCTTGACATTGTATTATGGGAAGCCGAGAAGCACGAATAGCATTTCACAGTTAAATTCCTAACTCTCCATAAGTCTATCAAACCTAGTTCTATAATATGTTTAGCAAATGGTGGCTCAGCATCCCTTCCTAGATGTCTCTGACCTCGTCTTTCCCTGTCAAGTTCCCAGTTTAGTATATTATTCATATCCCCCACAATTAGCAATGGTACCCCCACCCTGTGTCTGGCCAAATCCATGATCTCATGTAACTTCCCATCTGAGTATGGTGGTGGAAAATACACAGCTACTAAACATAACAATTGTCCATACACTCGACTTAACACATACACATATTGCCCATCCTTATCCACTTTCACATCTACTTCTTCATATGGCACTGAGGTGTGGACCAGGACCGAGACCCCCCTCGCATAATTAGAGTATGTTGCATGATAGGAATGCCTAACCCAGGCCCTAGCCAGGGCTCCACATCTCTCTCTGACCAAGTGTGTTTTCATTAAGCATAAGATTGATGGCTTGAATGACAACATATGTCTCATCACTATCGCTCTTTTACTCCTATCTGCCAGACCCCATACATTCCAGCTTATAACTTTGATTTGTCTTGCCAGAGCATAACGGACTTTATAGCAGTACAGTACACTTCCCGCATCATCTTCACTCCCCACCGTCTGTTTCTTTCCCCTGCTGTCCATCCCCACCCTTTCCCATGCCTCCCCCCTTACCCTTTCCCATCCCTGTCCCTCCCCTCGAACCACCAAACCCCAACATCAATTAGCTTCTCTCTATATGAGAGTGGGTAAACACGCTAGACCCAACCTCGTTCACCCTCTCTACAGTCTCTCACACCCAATCTTGTCCTCTTAGTACCACCTCTATATCCTCCTCGCCCTCCCGCATTTAGTGAACAATTAACACATCTATTTTCCTTATAGACTATAGCAACCTACCGCCACCACTCGGCACCTCCATTATTTCTGGCAACAATCCCGGTTTGAACCTGTTTTCCCTATAACAACAGCTTTCACTGGTAACAATCCAAGTCTTATACCATAATATGTAGAACCAAGGGAAAAATTAAAGATTGAACAAACATAACAGTTTTGCTCCCATAACAAAGGTTAGAAGAGAGCGTCTCACCCATGTTGTGCACACAGTCCGACATGTGTGTTCTCAACCAGCTCCTTGCTCCCTCAGTTTTTTGTTGTTGCAATCCATCCAATCAGAAACCTCCTCAGGAGACTGGAAAAAGTGAATTTTGTCAAGGGCCACCACCCTCAACTTAGCCGGATACAACATGGAGTATTGAATCCCGTATCCACGTAATCTCCTTTTTACTTCTCCAAAACGCATTCTAAGTCTCTGTACTGCTGGGGAATAATCAGAGTATATGGAAATATTACGTCCATCAATGGTCATATCCTTGGCATTCCTCGCTTTCCTTAGGATCACGTCTCTGTCCCTATAGTTTAGGATTTTTGCCAGCATGGCACGGGGTGCTGCACCAGGTGGGACGGGTCTCATCAAGATCCTGTGGGCTCTTTCTACCACAAAAACCTTAGACAGGGCCTCTGCACTGATTTTTTCCAATAGCCAGTTCTCAAATAACTCAGTGGGGTTGGCCCCCTCAGCCTTTTCTGGTACCCTCACTATTTTAATATTATTTCGACGTGAACGGTTCTCCAAGTTGTCA
Organism: Allobates femoralis; assembly: GCA_033576535.1. Lineage (NCBI taxonomy): Eukaryota > Metazoa > Chordata > Amphibia > Anura > Aromobatidae > Allobates > Allobates femoralis. Next base: position 64,724,160 of record JARQOC010000011.1, on the reverse strand, counting down.
TTCTTTGCAATAACCTCCAGTTGTTTGGCATATTGTCTTTGACCTTTCTGCAGCTTAACAATATCCTCCTCCGCTGTATTAACCCTTTCCTCCACCTCTCCTGTCCTGGCATCAGCTTTCTGCATAGCAGATTTCATTTTCCCAATCTCTGCCTGTATGCCATGTACTTGCTGGGTAAAAATAGTCAGGGCCTCTTTGCAAACATTTACCTCTGCAAATATGTCCTTTAATGTGGCTCTCCAACTCCTTTTGAATTTTTTCCCCACCATCTCTATTCCTACAGGACCTGCAGAAGTACCGACTAGGTATGAAACGGTGAATCGTTGCCAGCCCCCCCCTCCTTTCTCCCCATCCCTGCACCTGTACAAAAAAATCTCTGAAATAAATATCTGAGACTGAAAATCGTCCGAGGGTGAGCGCCATTCATTTAATTTTTTATCTCTGCTGATTTCACTTAATCTCTGCTGCATATTCCCCAGGGATGAATATTGATGTACTCACATCCCTGCACTGCCCTGCTTTTCTCATCCAAAGTGTAAATGAAAGCAAATAAATGTAGGTGTCAGACACAGAGCACAGGGGGAAGGAGGGAATAGCTGCCTGGGAAGGAGTAAATAATAAATGAAGATTTACATACAGAGGACTATTCAGCAATGAAAGCAATGAGCCGGACTAGTGAAGCAGTTGCCTTCTGGGTGTGAAGATGCTTAT
>JARQOC010000011.1:64662759-64723349 GCA_033576535.1 Allobates femoralis | reverse complement strand
TAAAATAATCAAAATAATCACCTCTGCTAATTTCTTGGCAGTGTTTCCATGTTGGTTTTGGTGCAACCCATATCTTTATTGCTGATTATGACATTCCTATTCTAACTCAATGAGGAAGTTGTGCAATTAAAATCCAATTGTTAGGAATTGAAATGCTGTGGATGAAAAAATTCAATTTCTGCAAAGAAAAAATTAACACTGTCATCCATTTCTCTGCTACCGTAAAAAAAAACTGTGTATGTACAACAGGGAGGCCAAAGATTGCTCTGTAGTCAAGAGTGAGCTGGGGGTTCAGTATTATGTCCCGGCCTGTTGCAGCAAATGCATGTCTTTGGTGAACCATGTGGGATGATGACCCTTACCTGCGGCTGTTATAGGTAGGTTATCTTCCTCTCAGAGTATTCCCTACACAGAATCAGGTGACATCACGTTTTCATAAAATGGAACTTCTTAAAATTTTTCTTATTCACAAGATACAGGTTACAACGGGCACATACACATTTATGGTCCTGCTTCCACCTGCTCTATTCTTCTAGGCAGTTTTCCTTTTCCTCCTAGACTGGCATTGCCCTGACTGCTTTTTCAGTCACCAGATTCCCCAGCTCCAGTTTTCCAGTGCCTCCAGGGTCCAGTTCCTCTTACTTCCAGCAGCCCCATGTCTGTACCTCTTTTGTTTCGAGTGGTTCAGGTGCCTCAGGCTAGGGTCACACATGGCAATCTGCTTTTTTGAGGGCTTAGAAAAACGGATCCGCTAAATTTAGGGTGCCAATAGTGTCTCCTGAGCTCCTGGCTGTTTTTTGGACTTTGCCATTTTTTGCCAAAAAATGCTAGCAAAAACAGATCCGTTAACGGATGGAGCCTATATGTGCCATTTGTTAACGGATCAAACAGATCAGTTTCCCATAAGACCCCATGTTAAAAAAACGGCTGACAAAAATGTTGCCTATAATGTTTTTAGTGGCCGTTACAAAACGGATACTTTTTTGGGCCACTTTGCACAATCCGTTTTTTCTATTGAGTCCTATGGATCTGTTAATGGATCCGTTTTTCTAAACATTTTATTTAAAAAAACTGATTATTTTAGCGGATTCAGGGCTTATGTGTGACCCTACCTCACCCAGGTTACCCTACTTGAACTCTTCACCTAAGACATCCAGGGGAATATACCTGCAGAAGAATGGTCAGACCCAAGTACTGCACCAAATGAGATGTCCTCACTACCACTCCGCAGCCTTCACTGACTTCCTACCTTCTCTTCCAGGAAGCCCAGCTCTCCCTTAAATCTTTCCACAGCGGCTAAACCTGGCTGAGCTACCCGTACCAGCATACTAAATATCAGCACTCTGCTACATAACATTTTTACCATATTACTGTACAAGAATACTTCATATTACATAAGCATTTTTGCAATTACACAATAGGGTCGGCGTCTTCAGGGGTTTGAGTTTCCTGGCACTGACCACTCCCTTATAGATATTGGGCCCAATAATCTGAATTAGCAATCTGCAGGCCTGGATAGATGTGAACTGATAGCATCATGAAACAAAGGTCTGAACAGATGAGATATTCGTTTACATGTTAATGAAGCTTTATAGTCCTTGCATGTTTTGTTGGGAGTTGTGTACAGGGAGAAAATTAAGTAAGATTTTGCCTATACTGTTCCCTAAGGGCCAGTTCTTGTGATGGAAAAATGACAGTTTGGTGGGTATTTTCTTGTACATTGCACAGAAAACTCAAGTTCTGCTCTTTTTGTTGGATGATTCAGCAAAAGATAGAAAGACACAAAGCATACAATCACATACTAAAATGATGCTGTAATGCTGCACAATCTGGAGTGATCAATTTGCCCAGAGATTACGTAATGCCGCCAAGGAATAATTGAAATATAAATGTACTGCATAATCAAGACCAAATAAATTCCTATTTAATGTTTCATCTTGGAAAAGTGTTTTTTATTAGAAGGAGAAAAAGAACTGCAAATGTAAAAATCATGTTAAAATTCAATTTGTGTCCTAGACTGCATTTGGCCATTCATAGTTGTTTGTATTATTCTTAACTTGTATATGTAACAGTAACTATTGGATTAATATCTCAAGAGACCCAATTCCTCTCCAATAGATCAGCCTGTGTAAACGTATCCAACCAACTGTGTACCGCTAATAGCTGCTATGAGGCCCATGAATCTGGGGCGTTCGCCCGATGTCACAATTTCAAAGGTATCTGCATACTCAAGATGTAGATACAGTTGAATACAAGGATGGAACAGGGAGCCAGGGAGGTTTGAAACTAATAGAGACTATGTAAGGATCACCAAGCCACGAATTGTCTACTTGAAACACATCACATGCAATCACTGGAGAAGAACATCATAGTAAGAAAAACAGAAGGAGCAAGGTGAAGAGGAAGAGCGACAACCCAGTGGCTTGATACTATCAAGATAATGATGGAGAGGACCCTGGTGGACCTCTCTAGGCTCATGCAAGATTATTCTTCCTGCAGAGAGTTCATCCATCAAGTTGCCATGGTTGAAGATCAAGCTGAAGGTTATTAACAAAAAAAAGAAATCATATGTGTTATGGAGACAGACCCCTCAATTTCTATTGTAGCCCATACTGACAGAGGTTAGACATTGACCTGATTTTTAATCACAGTTATTATGGGTATGTTATTAAAGTGTTTTCACCAGAAAACTGTAATAAAACACTTTGAAACATCACTAAACTTTAGCAGAATACAGAGCTGGACAAAAATTATGAGACATTTGGGGAGCTCATGCAAGGTTCAAGCAGTTTTCCCATAACTTGGTGACTGTGGAGAGTAATCGGGACCGTACAAAGCTTCACAATGCAGCTTTCAAAGTCAGCAAAAGTGGTGAAGTTAAAAAACTTACTCCTGAGTACTGACTTGGAGTTATATTTTTGGGAAAGTGCACAGAGGCACAAGCCACTAAGATGGGCCAAATTCATTAAGTAAGGCTGCCTTCACATTTGCGTTTGTGTCTGCATGCTAATGGCATGCAGACACAAAGGCAGTGAAAGCAGGGTCATTTTGATGTGTCCGCAGCGGAGAATGTCCGCCTGCGGATACATCACTATGGAGCCCAGGCAGCCAATCGGCGGTGTCCGGGGGCAGGCCGGAGGCGGAGATCAGAGGCGGAGATCTCCTCCTCCCCGCCACCGGTAAGCTCCGTGACGTGTCAGCGGGGTTAAACAGCTGATCTGACAGCTGTTTGAATCTCCCGCGCCGACACCGAGAGGAGATGTCGGCGCGGGAAGATTCAAACAGCTGTCACATCAGCTGTTTCTCCCCGCCGACACCGCTATGAGATTACCGGCGGCGGGGAGGAGGAGATCATCAGAGGCTCAGCTGATCTCCCGGTGGCTGTCAGTGATCTCCTGTGACATCACCGGCAGCCACCGGTAGAGATTTCAATGGGTCCACAGCGTTCTCCTGCACTGTCAAGCGCAGAACACTGCGGACCCATTGACGCCAATGCATTCTTTTGTGCGCTTGGGGAAGCTTGCTGATTTTCCAAGGTCCCCGAGCGCGCAAAAAATGCAACATGCTGCGTCCCAGGTGCGGACGGGGGACCCTGAAGGGAGCAGATATCTTCCACATCCGCACCCGAACGCAGCAAACGCAGGCACTATGCGTTCCTATGTTAAACATAGGAACCGCAGTGCGCATGCTCTTGACTGCGTATGGGAACGCAGCATACGCTGCCTTTCCATACGCAAATGTGAAGGCAGCCTAACATGTGTATTTTAATATATTCAGTGGATCAAAGTCAAGCAATTCATTTAAGAGTAGGATGTACAACGCAAAACCTAATGTGTTGGCCCCACAGTGTTTCCTCCAGTCACCTCTTGGGGGATCTCACAACCTACAGATCTTTTCAGCTGCTGTGCTTTATTCACACCACAAAAAATTTACTCAATTACTGCTTTCTGGAAAATAAATATTATTTGCAAATAAAATAAAACACCCCGAACTCTGAAGAACACCCAGCCAATCAACCAACCAAAACTCATGTATCTTCTAACGTTATCTCCCCAAAGTATCTTCTCGTATTTGTATATTTACAATTAGTTATTTCTGCCATTTGTTATGTTTGAAAGTCAATCTTAAGGCCCCGTTACACGGCATGACGTTGGAACGATGTCGGCAACAAACTCGTGAGCGCATGGTCAATTCTTACATCGTTTTGACATCGTTGGTGAGATGTCACACGTCTGGATATCGTGTACGACTCCCCAACGATGTTGTGAGCTGGTACTGTTCCCGGCTCATTGCTGTGAATGGGCGAAGTCGTAAATAACATCGTTATCGCGGTGTCAAACACAGCGATATACCAGGTTGGCTGATCGTTGATCGTGTGGTTTGAGAACATGTTCTCAAACCTGCGATCAATGATCCAACGATTTATCGTTACAACTTAGCAGAGTCACACACAACGAGGTCGTAACGATGTCACTGGAACGACTCCAAACCCGTGACGTATCCGCGATGTCGTTAACAATGTTGGGCCTTAAAGTGGATTTCTTCCTATGCATTGAAGTAACTAATTTGCAATTTCACCCTTCTCACGGCCCAGAGCTTGCATTGCTCAGTGTACGCCTCTGCACTTGCAGCAAACAGCAGTTTCTTGACTATTTACATTTTCAGAAAAGTGTTGGGAAAAGCGTGTTGGTGTAGGAGGGAGGATACTGATAAATGTAATTTCCCAGCAACAATCAATTGCGACATGTGCTGAGAATTGTTATGTTTGCTCAAAAGAGATTAACAGATCCAAAAAAAACATAGTAGGTTATATAGCAAGTATATTAGGACATATGACATTATGCTTTCAGTGATTAGGAAGGTAGTAGGCTTTAAGCAGAAAAAACATTTGACTCTAGTCCATATACAGTTAACTCCCCTGAATATCGGCTGCATACAGCCAGAATTTTTATTATTTGGCTTTATGTGAGAAAAACGATGCACTTAACGCTGAAGATATACAATGGAATTCTGGAGAACAATAACAGTCACAACTAGATTCCATTAGATGTCGACTATAATGTGTACGTGTGTGCCAGAAAGTGAGATAAGTTTCCGTTTATTAATGAAATAGTCAAGGGATCCATTCCAATGAGGTCACTAATGTAGCAGATGGATGCACACAATCTGATAACAATATGAGCACATTTATCCAAAAGAATATATTGAGATGAAAGCATATATAATAGGAAGGCTAGCCAGCGATGAGATAAGCCATTCTAAAAGTTTACCAGGATTTGGCATTGAAGCCAATAACATTTATACCAAATACCATTTAAAGAATATTTTAGGCAATTATAATAGAATAACTTTTCCATTTATTAATCACAATATATACACTGTCTATAGAGAGCTATGAGGGGACTCATACTGTATGGGGGCTATATGGAGGCTCACAATGTATATAGGGGGCTATGTGGAGGCTTACACTATATAGAGGGCTATGTGCGATCTCATACTGTACATAGGGGCTAGTGAGAGCTCATACAATATCTATGGACACTAAGTGAGGCCTCATACTTTATATAGGGAGCTGTGTGGGGCTTATACCGTACATAGGGGCTAGGTGGGGTCTCATATTGTATATAAGGGCTTTTTGAGAGCTCATACTGTATTTATGGTGGCTCTGTGAGTGAGCACTCATACTATATATAGGGATGCTATGTGGGGCTCTTACTGTACATAGGAGGGTATGTGGGGGCTGCTACTGAATATAGGGGGCTATATGAGAGCTCCTACTGTATCTAGGGAGGCTATATGAGGGCTCATACAGAATATATGGAGATATGTTGGGGCTCATACTGTATTGTTGGGGCTATTTGAAGCCTCATATTGTCTACAGGGAGGCTATGTGAGGACTTGTATTGAATATAGGTGGCTATGTGAGGGCTCATTAGTGTATATACAGGCTATGTGGGAGCTCATGCTGTATATAGAGGAGTTTCAACATACTTAGGGTATGTGCACATCTGACGTTTGTGCATCTCTGCAGAACGTCCAAAAACCGGTGTAGATTAGCAGAAACTGAGTTTTCTGTGCTCAGCAGAGTCCCTCGTTTTTTGCTCGTTTTTTGCTCGTTTTTTATAGCGTTTATACAGCATTTTGTCGGCTGTTTTTCTGAGCGTTTTTAAAACTGAGTTTTTTGCTGCACTTGTAAGCTGGAACCGCTGGAAAAACGACCAAAAGAAGTCCCTTGCTCTATCTTTGAAAACCGGTGGAAAACCGGTGGAAAAACTGAAAACGACCAGAAAAAAACCGTTCTAATGAAGACAGCGTTTTCTAAACTCCATTGAGTATCATGTTAATCCAGCCGGTGGCTAGGATTGACATAAATTAACATAAAACTGAGCGGAAAACGCCGACGGAAAACGCCAAAAAACAGCCCAGAAAACTACTGATGTGCACATACCCTTAAAGTGTTTTCCCATGAAGAAAGTTCCTTTTAATCAATAGATCTTGGAACAATATTAATTTACACCTATGGATGTGTTTAAGAAAAAATGTTCCTGTGCTGAGATAATCTTATGTATGTGTCCCTGCTATGTACTGTGTAATGGCCGTGTCTGACCATATAGGGACATGGTCTGATCATATACAGTTGAAAACAGAAGTTTACATAGACCATATAAAAAGACACATGTGTATGTTTTTCTCACTATCTGACATGAAACAAGAATAAACCCTTCTCGTTTTAGGTCAATTAGGATTACCAGAATTATTAATTTTTGTCGAATGCCAGAATAATGAGAGGGAAACGTTTTATGGCATTTTTATTACTTTTTGTAAAGTCATAAGTTTACATACATTTTACTAGTATTTGGTACCGTTGCCCTTCAACTGTATGACTTGGTCAAACGTTTTGGATATCTTTCTACAAGCCTCTTACAATAGTTGGTAGGAATTTGGGCCCATTCCTCCTGACAGAACTGGTGTAAAAGAGCCATGTTTGTAGGTCGCCTTGCTCACAGCTGCTCAGTGATGTGAACCTTGTTTTTGTACTAATTTAAGTACGATTAATACAAGATTTTCCATATAGATACACCAACCCTGATAGTGCACCCCTGAGAAGCTACTCAAATAGCTAATTACAAAGAGAAAAAGGAGTCAAAGCTTTGAATATTACATATGGTGCTGATTTATTACATACACCGTAAAAGACACTAAGGAGAAGTAGGGTTGCTACAAGACACCGGTCACATTAACCTTACCTATGACTGCGTAATGAAATCCCAGCTATTTCTGTTTTTTTTTTTTTTTTTATAATTCTTTATTTATTTAGTAGACATAAAAGACAGGAACAAATCTGAAAGGACAACGGTTCAAAAAGATAAGTCAGCTATTCCAATATTACATAGGATATCGGCAGAGTGTAAGATACAAAACTGTTAACAGCATGTTCAGTTTCAACATATTTAGAAGACCGTTGATACAGCAGTTTGTGATATTGAAAATCTTGTTTAAGATATGGTCCAAAATTGTGAAGTCCCACTTTTTGAGACATAGGACAGAGAAGAGGAGGAGAGAGAGAAATAACAGAGGAGAGGGGTAAAGAGCACGAGGAGACTAATGAGAAAAGAAAGGGTGGAGGGTGTAGAGGGCGAGAAAAAAAAAAAAAGAGGGTTGGGGGGGGGGGCCAGAAGGAGAATAGGGGTGGGGGGAGGGAGAGACCGGCATCCGCACGACTCCAATGTGAAGCTTCTCATCGAAGTATGATCCTGCAAACGGTTACACACCTCCTAATAGAATTCTGTAATCGTCTGTTTGCTGAAAGTCCATCCAGGCAGCCCATATGCACCAGAATTTCGTGTAGGAATCATGCAAGCTATTTCTGTTAATGTGACTCGTGTTATGTAGCAACACCGCTTCTCCTGAACGTTTTTTTACGAAAATTTTATATATGGAAATTCTTGTACTACTTAAAACCAAGTGGTTGAGACACTGACCTCCTATGTCCGTGACATGATGGACGTCTTGAGGCGGATTGATGGGATCTCTGTGGATGACAGCATGCTGTGGGTTACTGCAGATGTCAAGTCACTGTATACATGCATACGTTACGAGAATGGCGGCCTGGAAGCGGTGCGTTTCTATTTGCTGGCCATTGGACATGACGACGCAATGTGTGATTTGATCCTCGAGCTGCTCCAGTTTGCCTTGACACACAACTTTTTTGTTTTTAAAGACAACTATTACCTACAAAAGCGTGGCACTGCCATGGGTAAGGCCTGCACCCCCTCATATGCAAACCTCTTCCTAGGATACTGGGAGAGGGGTTTGATAGGTGATGGGGGTGGTCCTGCTGATGCCCATGTGCAGTGCTGGCTTAGGTATATTGATTATTTGTTGATATTGTGGGGGCCACAGTGGAGCAGCTTGATGCCTGTATGAACTGACTTGCGGAAAACACGGTCAATATACTTTTTATTTTGCCACTGCTCTTGAGTGATAACCTACTTGATAATATAGAGTAAAAGACACCAGCAGTGCAGCAAGAACAACAGCAAATTCGCAGCTAAGCCTGAGCTATTTTATTCTTACTTGCAAGGAAGCGTATTGTTGAAATATAGATTGGCCTTTCTCACCCCCTATGCATTGCAGGGCAATGTCAACCTCAAAAATATTCTGGAGAAGAATGGGAGACATTGCCCACAAAAACTTATCAAATTCTTGAGGAAGTTAGGATGCATCATTTTGTTGCTTGGCCCAAATGATTCTCTTTATCTTGTCTGTGGTCCTCAGTAGTGGCATCTTTATAGCAATTCGGATAATAAGTCTCCCCTGATGTTGAGATGAGTTTGCTAATTGACGTTTGTGCATCATTTATGAGGGCTGTTATTTGAAGTATCAACTTGTGATTTCTGATACTGGTAAATCCTGAACTTATCCTGTGCAGCAGAGGTTATATTGGTCTTACTTTCCTGAGGTGGTCCTTATGGGAGCATTTCATTATAGCAATTGATGATTTTCATGACTTCACTTGAGAATACCTCTAAAGTATCAGCAATTTTCTGAATTGACAGACATTTATGTCTTAAATTAATGGTGAACTATCATTTCTCTTTTATAAAGCGAGGATGGCACTCACCAGATCGTCAATTTCTTGTGCAAAGTTCTTTATTCCATTCACAGGAATACGGGGTTAATAGCAGTGCAGGGAGGGAAGGGGTGCAGGGTGGATTACAGGAGCTCCATTTCACGTGTTAATGCTTCAACGGGACTAATATAACTTCTGCTGCACAGGGTAAGTTCAGAATTTACCAGTATCAGAAATCGCAAATTCTGTGTCCAGAACTTGTCCTGTCAATTCCTTAGTGTACGGCAGGAGTCCCAGTCAATGACAACAATGGCACCGCCTGTATCTGCACTCTTTACAATCACGTCGCCATCATGGACAAGGGCCCTCAAGGCTTTGGCCTCCTCACATGTCACTCTTTGTATTTTCCTTGAGTCTCTCAATGTCCCTATTAACTCCCTCCATGAATTCTGTTACATGACTCGAACTACTAGGTGGAGTAAAATTACTTTTTTTGTTCAGACCACTCATATGTCCATCTTGACGTCTATGAAACCACTAATGTAACTTAATCCGTCTAGAAAAACGGTTAAGATCCACCATCAGGTTAAACCAGTCTTTATGTATGGCTGGACTAAAATTTAGCCCTTTATTTAGAAAAAAAATTTCCGAACTAGTTAACACCTTTCTAGAGATGTTAACTATCAATTTGCTTCCTTGTTCCTTGCTTGTCTCGGATAATTTTGTGGTTTCTTGTTTTTCTTTCTCTTTTCTGGCGTCGATGTTGTCTCCTGCCCCCTCTCCTTGTCCTGTCGTCTTTGGTTTTGCTGAGTTTGTTCCTATAAAGAAAAGACATTATCACTTTTACCAGGAACAATTACTTCCCCAACCAAACATTTATGACCTTTCTTCTTCCAGTTATTGCCACTGTTCCGTTGCCAATTCTACATATTGCCTTGTTCATAATCTTCCAAATTGAGAGTCCATTTCTTTCTTTTTGTTTCCTCTATTTCCCCTCGCAATTTGGAAACATGGAAGAAACATTTTCCGAAAAATGTTTCCAATCAGTCTCTGATAAAGTACTTTTAAGTTTCGTCTCCGACTCCAATACACAATCTTTCATCTTTGCTAATTCAATTTGTAAAAATTCAATGTTCAAAATAATTGTATCAAACGCATATTTGTTTGAAATTTTACAAAACTTCATACAAAATTTTGGTGAATTCATCATTAAATTAGGGCAAACATTTTTGTTTGTAATTTTGTTATACCATGATTTTGTATAATAAATAATACATTTTTTGTTTGAAGCCTCTATACTGCTCTTAGGCTGCCTTCAGACTTGGAGATGCATCTGCAGCGTTTTGCAGATGCATCTGCAAGCATCTGCATGCAGACCGCGGCCCTTATGTTTATAATGGAGCGCACGGTGGTCTGCAGATGCTTGCAGACCGCCGTGCGCTCTCATTGCCCGCCATTAGTGATCTGTGCGCATGCGGATGCCTGCGCACAAATCACACACTCCCCGCCCGCACCAGGGACGCAACATCTCGCGTCCATGGTGCGGGCGGGAGTGTGTGATTTGTGCGCAGGCATCCGCGTGCGCACAGATCACTAATGGCGGGCAATGAGAGCGCACGGCGGTCTGCAAGCATCTGCAGACCGCCGTGCGCTCCATTATAAACATAGGGGCCGCGGTCTGCATGCAGATGCTTGCAGATGCATCTGCAAAACGCTGCAGATGCATCTGCAAGTCTGAAGCCAGCCTTAAATATAGTTGGTGGGACCTGGAGTGAATTGGGTTGTTTTTAATAATTTTTTTGTGGTTTATTCACAGGAAGAGCGATTGGTTGAGCCCTTATCCTTGGACAACATTCTTAAATTTTGTTACCTGGAGTGATTGTGAGAGTGACTGGTGGAATAAATGCTCTGGGTAAGTGAATGCAGTGGGAGACTGGTGGTTTTACATTGCTGGTTCTCGTATCAGCAGACACTAAGAGACTGGTTCTGTCCCCCTAGTGGTGACATGATCTGTATTGTTCCAGATGCGCTTTTCCCATTGTTTATTTGTCAGGTCTAACACCTCCTTACGTAATTATTAAACTACATTATATTCTAATTAACTATTGTCTCATATATAATGATTAATGAGGTTTAAATACATTATACTGAGCAGTGGGGCAAACTGATGCAGTCTGCCAATGACCAAGATGGCCGAACCGCTACTTGCCGGTCACATGACTGGGGCGTCATTGATGATGCGGTGACCTCGAATGCGTAGTCAGACCCAGAAGTCTGGGCATGCGCATTACAATGCCGAAGACGCCGGTTAGAGGCGGAATGGCGGCTTTAACACCGCCGGTCCAGGATTCAAAGGGTGTATACCAATCAGTGTAAAAAGATGTTATTAAGATAAACACAGGTGATCACTATAATCTTATTTATACTAATTATCTTTGTATGCACTGTACAAGTTATATGTAAAGATGTGAAATATCATAAGCTCTTGCACTTTATTATATGAATATAGTAATAGCGAGATGGAAAGAACATTGTTGGAACAATGTATGTTTTTTAATACTTTTGTATTAATATCTAATTATGTATACTCACTATATAAGCTATATGATTTGCACTGATCACTGTGCTTGATAAAGGCCTCATAGAGGTTGAAGTGTTGCCCCACAAGGAGCTACATCAAAGTTGTCCCTTTCTACTTATGCTGGAGTGCTGCCTGTTTTTTTTGGAAGTATACTACTAATATGCAAGTGAACACTGCATGATACAGGACTTTTTGGCACCCAATATTTTGATAAGTTTGTGCTGATTTCTATTTCTGCTGTTTCTATATTCATGTTCATTGGATTCTCTGCACTAGGATTTGATTTTTTTGTAGTAATTATTGTGCTTGTTACCTTGGACAATAGATATGGAACCTGAAGAGCCTGTGTTTTTTTCCTATGGTATAGAGCAGTGATGGCGAACCTATGGCAAGCGTGTCAGGGAGGGCACGCAGAGCCGTCTCTGCTGGCACGCTGCCTCACCTTTGCACTGACACTTTGAACTGCCGGCGCTATGGTGTCGGCAGTTCAAAGCTGTGTCGGATTAGAGCGGGGAGACATTTCTCCTCCCTCTGACACTCACTCATTGCAGTGTCCGCCCACCCGGCGTCATGTGACTGTGGTCATGTGACACACTCAGTGCGGTAGAAGACAGAGGATCTGAGAAGAGGAACCTGCAGCGGTGAAAGCAGGAGCAGGAAGGTGAGTATGACTTTTTTTTTTTTACTTATATTTAGCAACCAGGATAGGGCCCAGACTCTCAGTGCACTGCCCCGAATGTCTAGTTCACGTTTTGGCCGCTTGCACACATGCAGGGTTTGCTGACACACTGCCCTGCACAGTGCAGCTCTGTGACCTCAGCAGGTCCTCCCGCACTCTGCTCTCCCTGACCCCAGCTGTGGTCAAGGATTCCTTCATCCTTCTGCACTGAGAGTGCACAGCATGAGGGGACCAGGAGGGGGAATTTGTTCTGTAGCAAAAGGTGGGCGGGGCCACGTGGGGGGGGAAGATGAAACACAAAGGCAGTAGACCCTGAGGAGAGAGGAGAGAAGTGCCTGTCCTTATATGTTGCCACTGCTACTCATACAGGAGCCCCCTCATTTTGCAATGTCACCACCACCTCAGCAGTCAGTAGGAGGAGGGGAAAAGAAGGGGTCTGACAGGAGACTCCTATGCTTACAGCCATCCTCTACTGATGACTCCAACTTCAGGCCTCCCCCTCTCCTGCAACTGGGTACCTTGGGATGACGAGGAAAGTAAGTATATATGTGTTCATACCTATATCATGTATCTATGATGGTACGTGTGTTATGTACTTGTGTGTGTGTGTATGATGGTGTGTGGTGATACTGATAGTGTGGTGTGTGAGGGTGATGCATGTGTGAGAGTTATGCATGTGGTGTGTGAGGGTGATGCATGTGTGAGTTATGCGTGTGGTGTGTGAGGGTGATGCGTGTAAGGGTGATGTGTGTGAAAGTGATGCAAGTCAGAGTGATGTGTGTGGGGTGTAAGGGTGATGCATGTGTGAGAGTTATGCGTGTGATGCCTGAGGATGATGCATGTGTGAGTTATGCATGTGCTGCGTGAGAGTTATGCGTGTGGTGTCTGAAGGTGATGCATGTGTGAGAGTTATGTTTGTGATGTGTGAGGGTGATGCAAGTGTGAGAGTGATGCATGTGGTGTGTGAGGGTGATGCATGTGTAAGGGTGATGCGTGTGGCATATATGAGTGATGCGTGTGGTGTGTGTGTTGATGATCTTAAGCCTGGATGTGTCTGTGTGTATATATGATGGTGTACTTGAGTGAGTGTGATATAGGATGGTTCGCCTGGGTTTGTGCATGATGTATGTGTGATGGTATGCATGATTCTGTGCGTGCTTTATGTGTGACAGTCCCCTGGATGTGTCTGTGTGATGGTGCTTTTCTGACCCTAGCAACACCCCTGCTGAGGACAGAATGGGCAATAATACTTGAGGACAGTGAGGGTGATGCATGTGTGAGGGTGATGCATGTGTGAGAGTGATTCGTGTGATGTGTGAGGGTGATGCATGTGTGAGAGTGATGTGTGTGGTGTGTGAGGGTGATGCCTGTGATGTGTGAGGGTGATGCATGTGGTGTGTGAGAGTGATGTGTGTGGTGTGTGTGTGTTGATGATCTTAAGCCTGGATGTGTCTGTGTGTGTATATATGATGGTGTACTTGAGTGAGTGTGATGTAGGATGGTTCACCTGGGTTTGTGCATGATGTATGTGTCATGGTATGCATGATTCTGTATTTTCTTTATGTGTGATGGTCACCTGGATGTGTCTGTGTGATGGTGCTTTTCTGACCCTAGCAATGCCCCTGCTGAGGACGGAATGGGCATTAATACCTGAGGACAGTGAGGGTGATGCATGTGTGAGGGTGATGCTTATGGTGTGTGAGGGTGATGCATGTGTGAGAGTGATGCCTGTGATGTGTGAGGGTGATGCATGTGGTGTGTGAGAGTGATGTGTGTGGTGTGTGTGTGTTTGATGATCTTAAGCCTGGATGTGTCTGTGTGTGTATATATGATGGTGTACTTGAGTGAGTGTGATGTAGGATGGTTCGCCTGGGTTTGTGCATGATGTATGTGTGACGGTATGCATGATTCTGTGTGTGCTTTATGTGTGTTGGTCACCTGGATGTGTCTGTGTGATGGTGCTTTTCTGACCCTAGCAATGCCCCTGCTGAGGACGGAATGGGGCAGTAATACCTGAGGACAGTGAGGGTGATGCATGTGTGAGGGTGATGCTTATGGTGTGTGAGGGTGATGTGTGTGGTGTGTGTTGATGATCTTAAGCCTGGATGTGTCTGTGTGTGTATATATGATGGTGTACTTGAGTGAGTGTGATGTAGGATGGTTCGCCTGGGTTTGTGCATGATGTATGTGTGATGGTATGCATGATTCTGTATTTGCTTTATGTGTGATGGTCACCTGGATGTGTATGTGTGATGGTGCTTTTATGACCCTAACAATGCCCCTGCTGAGGACGGAATGGGCAGTAATACCTGAGGACAGGATGGGCCAATACTACCTGAGGACAGGATGGGCCAATGCTACCAGAGGACAGGGATGGGGCAATACTACCTAAAGACAAGGATGGGGCAATACTACCTGAGGACAGGATGGGCCAATGCAACGAGAGGACAAGGATGGGGCAATACTACCTGAGAACAGGATGGGGCAATACTACCTGAGAACAGGATGGGGCAATACTACCTGAGAACAGGATGGGGCAATACTACCTGAGAACAGGATGTGGCAATACTACTTGAGGACAGGATGGGGCAATACTACCTGAGGACAAGTATGTGGCTTATTACTGCAAGGGGACAATGATGGGGAATATTGGTACAGGATGGGGCATATAATTGCAAAGAGACAAGGATGGGGCATAATACTGCAAGGGGACAAGGATGGGGCATAATACTGCAGGGGACAAGGATGGGGCAAAATACTGCAAGTGGACAAGGATGGGGCATATTACTTCAAGGGGACAAGGATGGGGCATATTACTGTAAGGGGACAAGGATGGGCATATTACTGTAAGGCAGGGGTGGGGAACTCCAGTCCTCGAGGGCCGCAAACAGTGCAGGTTTTCAGGATTTCCTTAGTATTGCACAGGTGATAACATAATCACTTGCACTGGTGATGATTCCAATCCCTGTGCAATACTAAGGAAATCGTGAAAACCTGAACTGTTTGCGGCCCTCGAGGACTGGAGTTCCCCACCCCTGCTGTAAGGGGATAAGGATGGTGAATATTACTGCATGATGGGGCATATTACTGCAAAGGGGCGATGATCGGGCATATTACTTTAAGGGGACAAGAATGGGGCATATTATTGCAATGGAACAAGGATTGGGCATATTACTGCAGGTTGGGGCATATTACTACATGATGGGGGTGGGATGGGGCATATTACTATGTGATGAGGGCAGGATAGGGCATTTACTGCAAAGGGACAAGGATGGGGCACATTAACATTATGGGACAGGATGTGGCATTACTACATGATGGGAGCAGGGTGGGGCATATTACTACAAGGGGGGACTCAGGAAGTACAGCAAGCAGGGAACAATGGAGGACAGTGCTGGAGAGGTAAGTTCAAAGCGTTTGTTATTTTAGTGTGGGCAGCAGCATGGAAGCCATACAGAGTGATGGGGAGGCCAAATCCCGCACAAGGGGAGCTATTTTCCGTCACATTGGGTCTATGTGCCTTCACATTGGGTCTATGTGCCATCACATTGGGTCTATGTGCCATCACATTGGGTCTATGTGCCATCACATTGGGACTATGTGCCATCACAGGGGACATATGTGCCATCACAGGGGACATATGTGCCATCACAGGGGACATATATGCCATCAAAGGGGACTATATACCATCACATTGGAACTATATGTCATCACAGGGGACATATGTGCCATCACAGGGACATATGTGCCATCACAGGGGACATATGTGCTATAACATCGGGACTATGTGCCTTCACATTGCGACTATGTGCCTTCACATTGCGACTATGTGCCTTCACATTGCGACTATGTGCCTTCACATTGCGACTATGCGCCTTCACATTGCGACTATGTGCCTTCACATTGGG
This sequence comes from Allobates femoralis, assembly GCA_033576535.1. NCBI lineage: Eukaryota > Metazoa > Chordata > Amphibia > Anura > Aromobatidae > Allobates > Allobates femoralis. The sequence continues at coordinate 64,707,108 of JARQOC010000011.1, read as the reverse complement.
ACTATGTGTCATCACATTGGGACTATATGCCTTCACAGGGGACATATGTGCCATCACAGGGGACATATGTGCCATCACAGGGGACATATGTGCCATCACAGGGGACATATGTGCCATCACAGGGGACATATGTGCTATAACATCGGGACTATGTGCCTTCACATTGGGACTATATGCCTTCACAGGGGACATATGTGCCATCACAGGGGACATATGTGCCATCACAGGGGACATATGTGCCATCACGGGGGACATATGTGCCATCACGGGGGACATATGTGCCATCACAGGGGACATATGTGCCATCACAGAGACATATGTGCCTTCACATTGGGACTTTGTGCCTTCACATTGGGACTATGTGCCTTCACATTGGGACATATGTGCCATCACAGGGGACATATGTGCCATCACAGGGGACATATGTGCCATCACAGGGGACTATATGCCATCACATTGGGACTATGTGCCATCACAGGGGACATATGTGCCATCACAGGGGATATATGTGCCATCACGGGGGACATATGTGCCATCACGGGGGACATATGTGCCATCACGGGGGACATATGTGCCATCACGGGGGACATATGTGCCATCACAGGGGACATATGTGCCATCACAGGGGACATATGTGCCATAACAGGGGACTATATGCCATCACATTGGAACTATATGCCATCACAGGGGACATATGTGACATCACGGGGACATATGTGCCTTCACATTGGGACTATGTGCCTTCACATTGGGACTATGTGCCATCACGGGGGATATATGTGCCATCACGGGGGACATATGTGCCATCACGGGGGACATATGTGCCATCACGGAGGACATATGTGCCATCACGGGGGACATATGTGCCATCACAGGGGACATATGTGCCATCACAGGGGACATATGTGCCATCACAGGGGACATATGTGCCATCACAGGGGACTATATGCCATCACATTGGAACTATATGCCATCACAGGGGACATATGTGACATCACGGGGACATATGTGCCTTCACATTGGGACTATGTGCCTTCACGTTGGACTATGTGCCTTCACGTTGGGACTATGTGCCTTCACATTGGGACTATGTGCCATCACAGGGGACATATGTGCCATCACAGGGGACATATGTGCCATCACAGGGGACATATGTGCCATCACAGGGGACATATGTGCCATCACAGGGGACATATGTGCCATCACAGGGGACTATATGCCATCACATTGGAACTATATGCCATCACAGGGGACATATGTGCCTTCACATTGGGACTATGTGCCTTCACATTGGGACTATGTGCCTTCACATTGGGACTATGTGCCTTCACATTGGGACTATGTGCCTTCACATTGGGACATATGTGCCATCACAGGGGACTATATGCCATCACAGGGGACTATATGCCATCACATTGGAACTATGAGACAGATAGACAGAGAGAGACTGCAGTGGGCTGAATACACAATAGCTGCATATACAATAGAGAATACACAATAGAGACGGCTGCTAGCTGTATACACAATTGAAATGGCTAGACAAAAACTAATAAGCCATGCACACAGTGAACAAATCTGTAAGACATTGTTCACACCACCAAAAGACTGAGTCACAAAAAATAGTTGCACAAACGTGCAAAAATACTGTTGTAAAAAAAAACAGTAAAAAGCAAGTGCTGCTAAAAAAGTACTAAAAAACAGGGTATTTAGTTGATACGTTTTTTGCAAATAATGTAAACTAAGCTGCTCTACCTTGACAAGGTAACCTGTATCAGAGCAGTCCCTATCTGTTGTATTTAAAAACCTGACCATTGTATTAGTACCTATATGAGCAGGGTCCAGACAGGTCCAATGTCTGACATGGACTGGCTGTAGAAGACGGCTTTTTATGTGCAGGGCTCAAAGGGAGGGGTGGGCGACTCCCTTCTCTTGCAGAAACAAGAAGCAAACTAGACATGTGCCATGACAGGGGACATATGTGCCTTCACATTGGGACTATGTGCCTTCACATTGGGACTATGTGCCTTCACATTGGGACTATGTGCCTTCACATTGGGAATATGTGCCTTCACATTGGGACTATGTGCCTTCACATTGGAACTATGAGACAGATAGACAGAGACTGCAGTGGGCTGAATACACAATAGCTGCATATACAATAGAGAATACACAATAGAGACGGCTGCTAGCTGTATACACAATTGAGATGGCTGCGGGCCATATACACAATGGAGACTTTATTGTAAGGAACCATCTGGATTTCTGGTTGGGAAAGCATTGCACATAAATTGAGGTAATTTTTGGTGTTGTTCAAATTTTGCACTATAAATATAATTGATTCAATACAGAGGAAAAAGTGGAGCCAATTGCTTATACTTGCATATAAAACTTTAGTTTACAGAAAGATGAGACTACAGTAAAAACACAAATGTGTTGGACATGGGTGATATTTTTCATCCAGCACATATGCAAGATAAGGAAAGGTATATCATAATAGATTTAACATACAGCAGTTTGAAAAATATATTCAGCATGCAAGCTGACAATCAATGATTGGCATATAGAGCAGTAAACACAATACAGATCATCATATAATTAGACACGTTTGCACCTAAAATAGCAGGCTTTGCTTCATATCATCCCCTCAGGGATCTCACATATTCCCCACATGTCTAAATATCATTGCTTCTATATGCCCAACTAGCAGGTGTAAACCTATCTATAACACAGACTGCTGATTCATATGAGTATCCAAATACCATACCCTAAAGTGCAAGTGCTGGAGGTGGAGGGGGTCCTCCAATATCCTAGGACTCCTAACGCACGTTTCGCTGTTATAAGAACCAGTGCTTCATCATGAGGAGTGAAGTTCACTGTATTATGGTGTTTTATCTTTTATTGTTTTTAACTTTGAATTTCTCATCCATGCTGATGCAGGAATCTTCCCTTTATTGTGATGCTGTTCACAGAATGAACAAATTAGAATGGAACACAAGATTGAAAGACCGCTGTAATAAACATGCGACTGGCAATTGAATTGTTAAGATCTTCTATGTGATTGTAACTTGTGTTTTAATGGGTTATATAAATTGTATGCTGCTGTCTGATTGCACCTTTCATCATGCGGTCGTGTGCGCATGCTCCGCGCCGCTCCGGCGCGCAGCGTCACAGAAGGCGCACTACACCGCTGCAGGGATGAACAAAGAATCCGGTAACCGGATTGCACATTATGAGCAACTGGATAGGCTCCCATAGGAGCCGGGTTTAAAGACACATTGTGAACAAAAAATTTGTCTGAAGGCTCATGCGATTACCGCATCCTGATCTGGATGCGGTAATCGCAATTTGCCTTCCAAATGTGACCCAAGCCTGAGATGATTTTTTTTCCACTAATTTATGAGTACTATTGTCATCTATTTGAACAATTGTATAGGTTCAGTCTACAGCAGGGGTCTCAAACTCTGCTGGGTTGGTGGGCCGCACATAGAAAAACATTTATAGCGGGGGTCCGCATCCCTTGTAGGACTAAGTGATATTTTTAGTAATACCAGAATTTTTAGCTCAATGTAGTAAAGTACAAATCCTGATCCCCTTCTTGTAGTAATGTCCCTATCCTGTAGTAACGTCTTTTTCTAGTGATGTCCCCCATCCTCATCCCCTTTTCTAGTGATGTCCCCATCCTGATCCCTTTTACTAGTGATGTCCCCCATCCTAATCCCCTTTTTCTAGTGATGTCCCCATCCTGATCCCATTTTTTTTGTGATGTCCCCCATCCTGATCCCCTTTTCTAGTGATGTCCCCATACTGATCTTCTTTTGTAGTGCTGTACCCCATCCTGATCCCCTTTTGTAGTCATGTCCCCTTCCTGATCTCCTTTTCTAGTGATGTCCCCCATCCTGATCTCCTTTTCTAGTGATGACCCCATCCCAATCCCCTTTATTAGTGATGTCCCCCATCCTGATCCCCTTTTCTAGTGATGTCCCCATACTGATCTTCTTTTGTAGTGCTGTACCCCATCCTGATCCCCTTTTGTAGTCATGTCCCCTTCCTGATCTCCTTTTCTAGTGATGTCCCCCATCCTGATCTCCTTTTCTAGTGATGACCCATCCCAATCCCCTTTATTAGTGATGTCCCCCATCCTGATCCCCTTTAGTAGTGATGTCCCTCATCATGATTCCCTTTTGTAGTGATGTCCCCATCCTGATCTCCTTTTCTAGTGATGACCCCATCCAGATCCCCTTTAGTAGTGATGTCCCCCATCCTGAACCCCTTTTACCTTCTTTTTACACACTTGCATACCTACTCATTCACACTCACCCACACTCACACACACAGACACACATCCTCATACACATACTCACACACTCTCATACACACAGTGAAACTCCAGTTCAGGGGGCTGCCGCGGTCCCCACTGTTCTGACTTCTATCCTCCACTGTGCTATGACTTCCTCCAGCCACCGCTCAGACAAGCTCTGTTGCTCAGCAAGATCAATGCAATCTGCCAGCCAGAGGCCCACATGTGACATCCTATTCCACCATCAGCTGCGGATCTCTCATTGGCTGGCAGCTTGCATTGATCTTGCTGAGTGGCAGAGCTTCTTAGTGTCGCAGACAGAAGTCATCACACAGCGAGGACTGCAGTGGCCCCCTGCACTGGGGCGATGCATCATTAAGTTGTCCAAGGTGCCATTGGCCGCATTGTGAAGCCCCAGGGGCCGCATGCGGCCCTCAGCCCGCTTGTTTGAGACCCCTGGTCTACAGTATGGTCAGTCTTGCACTATATTTTTTACTTGTCTAACTGCATTGGTCCATCTGCGAGAGCCCTGGGCATCTGGCACATGTAGGATATTAAGGAGTACTAATTTTTCCTAGGCACTCATTATTGTCGTCTATGATTACATGACTAATAGTGCCAAATTATTTCTTCATGATTATTTTTTTTTTTGTAACATATTTTTATTGAGTTTTCAGTATGGTAACAAATAAATAGACCATTAAACAAATAAACAATTAAACAATCCATCCCCCCTCCCCCCAACCTCAGCCACCCTTGAGTTCAGCCGAAAATACTAGAGTTCAGTTCAAAACATACGGCGATAAACCATGTTCATGAACAGTACTGAGTATTGACCTTGGACCTCAGTAGACGTAGAGCCCCAAGAAGGTAGGTTGTCACTCCTGGTCTGCTCCATCCGGGTTGTAGATATCTGAAGCCCACCCAAAGACCCCTGCAACTCTCCCAACAGATACCATGATGATTGCACGAATGGAAGAACCACTGCTCGAAGCTCAGTAGGAGAGAGCTTGGATAGTATAAACCCTCTCCATGTTTCGAAGAACTTCCCTGTCAGTGTGTTTTTATCTCTCGCAGCTTCTAGACTTTCTATATGCATTACAGCCTTCAAATCATTGAGTATGCCTGACATACTTGGGACGTGCTCCGAGAGCCAGTTGCGGAGAAGCAATCGCTTGGTGACCATTGCCAGTATATGAAGTATTCGGGCAGATTTGCCATTCCATACCCCAGACGCCGGGAAATGGAGAAGCCAGGCCAATATGTCCATTGTGACATGTGTATTTATAATCTCCCTCGCCAGGGATTCAACCCGCTTCCACATATTCTGTACTTCCCCACACAACCATAGACCATGCACCATATCTGTTTTTGACTGGCCACATTTCGGGCAATTTTGTTGCCTGTCTGGAAATCCTGCAGTTGGAGGTAAAGTAAAACCATATATCGCCCTATGAATGATTCTAAATTGCACATCTCTCCATCTTTCGTTGATTATATTCTTCCTCATAACCTCCCATCCTCTTCTAATCACATCTCCAATATCTGATCTAGGTATATACTTGGACCACCCGCTAAATGTGGTGTCTTCCCTCGTAGTTAAGGTCGTTTCCCTCAAGCTGTTGTAGATGTACGACACATTAATGGTCTTCTTCATGATTATAATGATTTCATTATACATTCGAAGTACTCGACAGAAAGAACCAGACACAGGGAAAAAGTTGATTCATTTTGCCCTGGGCACCAAGAGAACTTTTCCCTACCTTCACAGACCTTGATGGAAACAATATATTCATTTAGTTTCCTGTACTTTTGTTACCGTAATTAAAATAACCAAAGCTCAAGGTACTGATTGTAACATAGTATAAACATATAGACCTATCTACATCCGAAATCCAGGCTCAGAAAGGTTAATTCAACAGATTAGTAACGACTGGGGTAGACATGTTTAGTAATTCTATTTCATTTTCTTGCATCCTGTTATTCACTGTTTTCATGCTTTAGGCTTGTTTTACATTAACATTTACAGCATTTTAGTGTAGTAACCAAAAGGTAATTTACTCATGGTGTTTTCTGAAGACTACTGTGGCTCCAATATCAAGGAAGTAAATGCTTATAATTACACAGGTATGTAAAAATTGAGCTTAATAATTTTTTTTCATATCTAATTATTGATTATTATGTTTTCTTATGTCCTGTGTACCAGGCCAGATTACTCCCCCCCTTCCCGCCCAGATTATATCCGGGGTTAGAGTGGCCCAGGCCATTTAGATTCTGGGTATATTATGACCTAGGCCAATCTATACCCGGTTTATAAATTGGCTTAGGATTATACCCCTCTGGGCCAGACTATACCCTGGGTATTTTATGGCCTAGGCCAAACTACACATCAGGGTATAAATTGGCCTAGGCCATATTATACCCCTTCAGGTCAGAATATACCCCAGTTGCTGTTGATCCGATTTTTCACGCTTTTGAGAACTATTGAGTGATATATTCAATAACAAGGCTCCAGACAGCACACAGGCGCCCCAGGCAGTGCACAGGGGCCTTACGCAACACACAGGGGAGCAGAGACAGAACACAGGGACCCCAGGCAGCTCACAGTGCCCCAGGCAGCGCATGGGGTCCCAGGCAGTGCACAGGGGCCCCAGGTAGTGCACAGGGGCCAGAGGAAGTCCACAGGAGCCCTAAACAGTGCACAGGGGCCCCAGGCAGCACACAGGGGGACAGAGAAAGTGCTTGGGGCCCCAGACAGCACACAGGGGGCAGAGACAGTGCATGGAGTCCCAGGCAGCACACGGGGCCCCAGGCAGCACACAGGGGGGCAGAGACAGCGCACGGGGCCATAGACAGTGAACAGTGGCCCAAAACATTGCACAGGGACCTCGGACATTGCACAGGGGCCCCAGACATCACACACGGTCCCTATACATCACATATCACACAGGGCCCTGTGTGCTGCCTGGGACCTTGTGCACTGTCTTTGCCCCCCTGTGCGCTGCCTGGGGCCCTATGCGCTGTTTCTGCCCCCTGTATGCTGCCTGTGATCCCTGTGCACTGCCAGAGATCTCTGTATGCTGCCTGGGGCCCTGTGTGCTGCCTGAAGCCCTGAGCACTACCAGTGGCCCCAGTGTTCTGCCTGGGACACCGTTAGGCTGTCTCTGTCTCGTTTGTGATGCCTTGGATCCCTGTGTGCTGTCTGTGGACCCATGCACTGTCTCTGCCGACCTTTGCACTACCTGCTACCCCTGTGTGCTGCAAGGGGCCACTGTATGCTGCCTGGGTCCACTGTGCACTGCCTGGGGCCCCATGTACTGCCTGGGACCTGTACGCTGGACCTATGCACTGTCTCTGCCCCCTGTGTGTTGCCTGGGACCCCTTTGCGCTGCCAGGGGTCTCTGTATGCTGCATGGGTCCCTTGTGTGCTGCTTGGGGCCCCGTGCACTGTCTGGGGTCCTATGTGCTGCCTAGGGCCCCTGTGTGCTGTCTGGGGCCCAGTGTGCTGTCTCTGCCCCCCTGTGCACTGCCTGCAGGCCCTGTGCGCTGCCAGTGGCCCCTGTATCCTGCCTTGTGCCCAGTGTGCTACCTGGGGCTCTGTGAGCTGCCTGGGGCCCCTGTGTGCTGCCTGGGGCCCTGTGCATTGCCTGAGACCCTGTGTACTGCCTGGGGCCTCATGTGTTGCCAGGGGCCCAGTGCGCTGTCTCTGCCCCCCTGTGCCCTGTATGGGGACCCTTTGCACTATCTGAGGCCCTATGCGCTGCCTGGGACCCTCTTGTGCTGCCTGGGACCCCGTGTGCTGCCTGGAGCCTTGTGCTCTGCCCGGGGCCCCGTTATTGAGTATATCACTCAATGGTTCTCAAAAGCGACAAAACGTTCTACAGCAGCTGGGGTATATTCTGGCCCAGAGGGGTATAATGTGGCCTAGGCCAATTTATAACCCGGGGTATAGTTTGGCCTATGCCATAATATACCTGGGATATATTCTGGCCCAGTGGGTTATAATCTGGCCTAGGCCAATTTATAACCCGGGGTATAGTTTGGTCTAGGCCATAATATACCCGAGTTATAATCTGGCCAAGGCCCCTTTAACACCAGGTATATTCTGGGCAGGGGGTTAATCTGGCCTGTTACATCGGATTTCAAAAAAACTGAATTAGTCCTTACCGGTAATTCCTTTTCTTGGAGCCTTCCACGACAGCATTGGAGGATGTCGTCCACGCCCTATTGGGGGACAGGAACACAGAGAGGTTAAAAGCCCCTCCCCTTCCTCAGTACTCCAGTGTTTACCAAGATCACCCTTAGCCATGGATTATCTGATACAAACCGGAACCAAACACCAACAAGGGGGGGAACTGATGCTGTCGTGGAAGGCTCCAAGAAAAGGAATTACCGGTAAGGACTAATTCAGTTTTCTCCATTCGCCTTCCACGACAGCATTGGAGGAATACCACCGATACTCCTCAGGGTGGGACTATTGCCTGTAGGACTTTCCTACCAAAGGACAGATCCCGACTGAAGGACAGATCTAACCTATAGAGGCGAGAAAAAGTGAGGAGAGACTACCACGTAGCCGCACTGCAAATCAGCTCCGATGAAGCTCCAGCCTGCTCCGTCCAGGGAGTAGCAGCAGCCCGAGTTGAAGGAGCCTTCAACCCCACCGGAGGAGCAAGGACCGGAGCGACGTAGACCTCACAGATCGCCTCCTTGATCCAGGAAATGATGGTAGCCTGGGAGGTCTTCTTCCCTGTATAATTCCCAAAAGCCGAACAAACAGGTTCTGATCTAACCTCCAGGAAGCAGACTCTCGGAGATAGAGGAGGACAGTCCGACGAACATCCAAGGAGTGAAACACGGCCTCAGCCGCATTAGCAGGAGATTGACAAATTGAAGGCAGAACCACATCCTGGGACCGATGGAAAGCCAACAACTTTCAGAAAAAAAGATGAATGCAACCGAAGCGTAATGCGAACAACGGACACCACGAGGCACGGAGCCTGGAAAGAGTGCCTGCAGTTCTCCAACTCTGGGAGCAGAAGTGATGGCCACCAAAAACGCCACCTTGTGAGAGAGAGACGTAAGGGATGCAGCAGACAAGGGTGCAAAGGGACTTCGAGCAAGCCCTTGGAGAACAAGCATCAAATCCCAGGGAGGGACAGAAGGCCGAATCCGGGGACGCCACCCCCAAGCAGAAGTAAAAAACTGCTTGAGCCATGGATGGGAAGCAAGATCCTGGGCAAAAACCGCCCCAAGTGCCGACCTCTGGACTTAGAGTGCTCGGCCGAAGCCCCAAATCCAAGCTACGCTGCAAAAATCCAAGAGTTGGGCCACATTAGGATGATGCATGGTCGGGATGGAAGGAGCACACCAGGACAGGAACCGATTCCAGCCCTCCCGTAAATAGCGTTTGTCACAGGCTTCCTGCTCTGCTGAAGCGTGCGGATCACTGCCTGGGAGAGACCCTTGGTCCTCAGGATCCCGGCCGCAACAGCCAGGCCGCCCGAATGAGCCACTGAGGGCCCGGGTGAAACAGAGGACCCTGGGACAGTAGGTTGAGACTGGGCTAACATAATCGGTCCCTCCAGGACCAGGTCTCGGATGGCGTCGTACCACGCCAGTTTGGGCCCCAGGGGAGCCACCAGGATAGTGTCACCCCCTCCGCCCGAATCCGTTGCAACGTCTTGGGAAGTGGCGGGATTGGAGGAAATGCATACACCAACCGGAAGTCCCAGGGATGGGCAAAAGCGTCCAGCCCCCGAGGATGGTCCAACCGCGTCAGGGAGAAAAAGGTTGGCACCTTTGTATTCGAGCCCGATGCGAACAGGTCGATCGAAAGGACACCCCACCTGTCCGTAAGAGAGCGAAATACTTCCGGATGGAAGCACCATTCTCCTGGGTGGACCTCCGTGCGGCTCAAGAATCTGCCTGTACATTGGCCATTCTCTTCAGATGTACTGCCGAGGAGGAGAGAAGATGGCGTACTGCCCACAAAAAGAACAGTCTTGCCAGCCCCTGCAAGTGTAAGCCACGAGTACCCGCCTTGGTACCGCAAGAAAGCAACCGTAGTCACATTGTCTGACAGTACCTTGACATGATGACCCCGGAGAACGTGAGCTGCAGCAAGAAGCGCTTCCTCCACTGCCAGAAGTTTGAAGACTGGCGACTGACCGAGCGACTTCAAATCCCCTGGAACGGTGTGCGAACTACCATCGTGCCCCAACCGAAACCGCTGGCATCAGTGGGAACGGAGGTCACAGGAAGGTGTCTGGGATTCATCCCCAGGAAAGCGAGGTTACCACCCGCCCCGGGGTCCGGACCCGCGAGTTTAAGGAATCCTGACGTCTGTCCCAGGAACTCAGTATGTGTTCCTGGAGCAGTCGGGTAGGAGCCTGAGCCCATGTTACTGACTGAATGCAGGCCATCATGGCCCCTAACAGGGACATTGCTTCCCGCAAGGAGGGCGACCTCCCTGCCCGGAAGCAGGTCAGATTCACGCGGCGCAAAAGCTGATATGCCGCAGGAAGGAACGAGGTCTGTCTGGAGGAGGCCAGCAAGACTCCCAAAAATTGACGTCGGGTTGCAAGCACCCGTTCCGATTCCCGAAGATTGGGTACCCATCCCAGGAACTGAAGAATCTCCAATGTGTTGGGAGTCCTTTGTGCGCAGAAGCACTGCCGAAGGAGCCACCACCAACATGTCGTCTAAATAGGGAAGCATACATATCCCCTGGGTCTGGATGAATGTGATCGCTTCCCCCATGAGTTTGGTAACCTCTGGGGCCGACGAAATCCCAAAGGGCAGCACATTAAGCCGTGAATGGACCGTCCCGCCTGCCCCAGAGATCGTGAATCGCAGAAAGCGCTTGTGGGACGGGTGAATGGGGACATGAGAATACGCGTTCTGGAGGTCCACAACAACCTGGAGTAGCGCCCCTGGCCCTCCTCTCCAGGAGGAACCGGGGACCCCACACCCGAATCCAACAGGTGTCGCAGACCCAACAAGAAAAACCGTGCGAGAGTCCCCCTGAGGAAGGGAGAGGACTCGAAGACACGGAGGGGCTGGCTCTCGAATGCCAAGCGGAGACCCTCCCAATTGGTCGAGAGGATCCAAGGGCACAAGGAGATTGCTTGCCACTGTGGCAGAACCCGCAGGAGCCGCCCCGCAATGGGGAAGGCGACCTTGTTTAGGGGCGGCTGGTGATGCCGCTGCTGGAGGAGCAAGATATTACGGGTCTTGTTCCCGTACTGGAATGCCCAGCGACCAGACTTACCCTTCCCTTTAGACTGGGAGGGTTGGCTGCGCTCAGGCCAAAAGGACTGCCTCCGAAAGGGCTCCTGTTCCGGGAGACACCTTTTCCGGTCTGACACCTTTTCCAGGATGTCATCCAATGTCCTTTGCAAGGGGAGGCCACACAGCTGGAGCTTAGACGTGACCTCCCCATTCCACCTTGTAAGCCACACTGCCCTGTGAGCTGTGTTAGCCAACACTGCGCACCTGGCGCCAACGCGGAACGACTCAGCAGAGGCATCGGCCAGGAAGCCCGTAGCACGTCTCAGAAGTGGAATGGAGTCCAAAGCTCCTCCCTGGGAGTACCCTGCAGGATGAATTCTCCCAGCTGGGTGAGCCACTTAAAGAGAGACCTGCTCACATGTAGAGGAAATGTACACCGTTAAAGACATAGCTGCCGCCTCCCAGGATTTTTTGAGGACACTCTCCATTTTACGAACGAGGGGGTCCTTCAACCGGGAGGAATCTTCAAAAGGCAACGCGGTCTTATAGGCTAAGCTTCCCAAATGGAATACTGCCATAGACCTTCATGTTAGAAGTCCCATTGACTTTATAGAGACTTCCATAGAGATTCCCATTGGGTCTCTCATGAGGTCTCCCATCCAGCCTGTGACTGAGGCTCCTGCTGCTTAGCTTCAACAGTGTGTCAAGGGCATGCACAATGGGTTTACAATAGCAGCTGATTGCTACTACCCTGGCCACCTGGATGTCCACCTTCGGGACCTCCCAGACAAAGTCACCACCCTCCAATCCACTCGGATGGGGTGAGCCGCTTAGCCGTCAGGCCTCTGAACATTTAGTCCTGCACAGAAGAAGGGGATTCCACCACCTCTACTCCCATGGTACAATGGACAGTGTCCACCAATGCACCCATGGACTCCGTGGAAAAATAGTAGTGTCCAGATTCTCGTGTCTGGACAGAGGCAACAGCGGCAATATCCTCGCTGTCCTCTAACGCTGAGCTCTGGCCAGCCTCCATGAGATCCACAGAGTCACAATCCTGGAGCTTCCTCTCTTACGGAGGGGAAGGCCCGGACGCTGCAGCAAACCCCCGCAGTGCCGAGATAGAAGCCTGCACCTCTTCCCTAACGGATTGGAGCTCCTCAAGCAAGGATGGGGAGTCCATCCTGACAACCCTGTCAGTCATGGCCGACACCTTGTTGTAGGAAGAGGGAAATTTTGTGCCGCAGCCACATTATTGCTCCCTTTCACAGACGGCCCTTGTCTCCCTATAGACAAAAAGGGAAGAGAAGGGGGTCCCAGTGTGAGTGCAGGGCCTAAATAACTCGACCCCTTGTGACCACCCCCAGAAACACTTACATGAGCTGGGGGAACGCTGGGCTCTGCAGAAGCAGAGATGGAAGCCTATCACCCTCCATGTTTCAGGGATCAGCCTTACCTGGGTGTAGCTTCCGGCGGGTACCTATCCAGAAGTACCGTGCCCCCAACGAGGAACACCTGTTCCCTCCCTCCTCCTGGTCACCGGCCGCGGGCAGTAGCGCGCGAAAGTCCTGCTGGGTTCCCTGGAGCCGCGCCCAGCCTGCCACAGCCCTTACAGGAGCCGCCGCCCGAAACCGGAAGTGCCATCCCGGAACCGGAAGTGCCACACCCGAAACCGGAAGTGCCTCCGCGGCACCTCTGATGCATGCCCCAGGGACCGCAGCTGGAGGAGGGAGACGCCGGAGAGCTGAACAGGCCTCCGGCGTTGCAATACACGGCCTGCTTTGCCCCGTAGGACGCAGGAAGGCCGGATGGTCCCACCACGGGAGCCCTGAGAAGGAGGAGGAGGCCGCCCCCGACGTCCATCCCTGGCCCGGCTGTAAGTACACCCCAATGCTGCCTCTGCCGGCCTGACAGCACTGGAACCTCTCCATGCCCCAAGGGGGACAGGAAGACACTGGAGTACTGAGGAAGGGGAGGGGCTTTTAACCTCTCTGTGTTCCTGTCCCCCAATAGGGCGTGGACGACATCCTCCAATGCTGTCGTGGAAGGCGAATGGAGAAACACTTAATAAATAAGAAAAATCTTATTGCAGCCAAAAATGCAAACCATTCGATACATAAAAATTAATTGAACATTCATTCTGCAACTTTATTGGAAATGAATTCTGCCTTTTCCTTTTCTCTTCTAATCTCTTGATACCTTTTCTTTTATAGAAGGCTGCTGATCTCTGTGAACTATTCAGCAGTAGTCCCCCGCCATGTTTGCGTTCCATCTATTAAGATATCATCGTTCCATCTCTTTGATATCCTGATAAAATCTTTTTCCTAGCTCTTCGCTAACAGCATTCAGACTTTCAGGAGAGGAGCCCAAATGGGAATGTTAAATATGGAGCTTCAAATTCAACAGACAGCCGAAGACTTTGAAACGTTTCAGCATGTTTTCTACGATGGACTTACATTTTACAATTGTATCACTTATCTTATGGACCCATAGTGTATAACTGTATCTTTACTTATATCACACTATGAATACAAAAAAGTACAGAAATGAATGGCCATTTTTTTTTAAATTATCCCTACCAAAAAATGAAGAACGTGACAACAAATTCTTACATGAAATCTGTCAGTAGGATTTCACCCAACTATCCATATGACCATGTAGCTCTTTCAAAGATGAGGCTATCAATACCTTTACATGGCCAGTCTGTTCCTTTATTAGTGAGATATCAGTATTTGAACTGATATGCTAATGAATGTGAGGAAATATTTGCAGATCTGGAGACTGTCACACCAGCTCTCTTACCCATCCAGCTCTGCCTCTGTTAGTACAACTGTTCCCCACCCAGCTCTGCCTCTGTCACTCCAGCTCTATTCCTCACCCCACCTCTGTCACTCCAGCTCTATTCCTCACCCTGCTCCTCCTCTTTCACTCCAGCTCTATTCCCAGCCCAGCACTACCTTCTTCTGCTCAACTGACAGCTGCTTTGCATGAAGTCATACAACACAGAGGTTGTCAGTCAAGCAGGAGGCGGCACTGGGTGGGTAATAGAGCTGGAGTGACAAACTTATTTGTGTGTCAATTCAAACACTGATTTCTCAGTAATGGAGGATGAGAATGGCCAACTAACTGTAATGCTGGCCTTGTCTTTGAAAGAGATACATGCACATACTGTATAAATAGTTTAGTAGTGGAAATCATACTGACAGATTCCCATTTAGTACCCAAAAATATGACCAATAAAAGTATAAAACATAAAATATCACAAAATAATAGCAGGGTTGCTGTATTCCTTATATTTCTTCCCATAAAATTGCTAAATAATTTAAGTACTAGGTTGTATGTACCCAAAATAGAGCCGCTGACAAATTCAACTCATCAAGCTAAAAAACGAGCCCACATACAGCAATGTGGATAAAAAACATATTTGGATCCTAGAATACATTGTTGTAAAATGTTAAAAAGATATATGACAATTAACACCCAGTCCTTAACCCCTTCATGACCAAGGAAATATGTCATTGATTGTGTTCCCACCCTTTGATGCGAGCTCACTTTCTGTAAGCAATGTGGTCACAGAAAGTGATCATTTCTGCTGGATCATCATGGCTATGAACAGTACAAGTGATCAGATAGTGCAGTGTTGAGACGCCCTAAAGGGACATGTGAAATAGAAGACAAGCGAAAAAAAAGTTTTGATAAAAAAAAAATAAAAAAGAACATAAAAGTTCAAATTACCCCCCTTTTGCCCCATTGAAAATAAATCTATTTTAAAAAAAATATACCGTATATACTCGTGTATAAGCCGACCCGTGTATAAGCCGACCCCCTACTTTTGCCCCAAAAATCTGGAAAAACCTATTGACTCGTGTATAAGCCGAGGGTGGACCCCAGCACAGGTACACAGCCCCCAGCAGTGTGGTATACAGGCCTCCCCAGTGGTAGTATATAGCAGCCCCAGTGGTAGTATACAGCAGCCCCAGTGGTAGTATACAGCAGCCCCAGTGGTAGTATACAGCAGCCCCAGTGGTAGTATACAGCAGCCCCAGTGGTAGTATACAGCAGCCCCAGTGGTAGTATACAGCAGCCCCAGTGGTAGTATACAGCAGCCACAGTGGTAGTATACAGCAGCCCCAGTGGTAGTATACAGCAGCCCCAGTGGTAGTATATAGCAGCCCCAGTGGTAGTAAACAGCAGCCCCAGTGGTAGTATATAGCAGCCCCAGTGGTAGTATACAGCAGCCCCAGTGGTAGTATACAGCAGCCCCAGTGGTAGTATACAGCAGCCCCAGTGGTAGTATACAGCAGCCCCAGTGGTAGTATACAGCAACCCCAGTGGTATACAGCAGGCCCCCAGGGGTACATATAGCAGCCCCCAGGAGGTACCCAGCAGCCCCCTGGGGGTACACAGCAGCCCCCTGGGGGTACACAGCAGCCCCCAGGGGGTACACAGCAGCCCCCTGGGGGTCCCCAGCAGCCCCCTGGGGGTACACAGCAGCCCCCTGGGGGTCCCCAGCAGCCCCCAGGGGGTACACAGCAGCCCCCAGGGGGTACACAGCAGCCCCCTGGGGGTCCCCAGCGGCCCCCTGGGAGTACACAGCGGCCCCCAGGGGGTCCCCAGCAGCCCCCAAATGCTGGCACTCACCGCCCCCCCTTGCAAGGGCCCCCCCGCTTCTCTTACCATTCCGGACTTCTGATCCGCGCCGCTCCTCGGCGCTCCTCGCTGCTCCGTCCGTCCGTCTTCTACATCCGGGATCCCCGGCCGCGCGATGACGTCATATGCCTGCGACGGCCGGAGATCCCGGATGTAGAAGACGGACGGAGCAGCGAGGATGAAGCACCGAGGAGCGGCACGGATCAGAAGTCCAGAATGGTAATATAACCATCGGGGGGGGGGGCCCTTACAAGGGGGGGCGAGTGCCAGCATTTGGGGGCTATATGCACTGCTTCCCCCTGCCGCTGATTGACGGGGAAGCAGTGCATATTTAATGAGCGGCCCCACGTGACGGGGCCGCTCATACAGCAGCCTCCCTCCCACCTCCTGCAGCCTCCACAGCCCCGGGACACAGCCCCCCCCCCGTATTGACTCGTGTATAAGCCGAGGGGGAGACTTTTCAGCCCAAATTTTGGGCTGAAAAACTCGGCTTATACACGAGTATATACGGTACCTATTTGGTATCAATGGTCGTTAAATGTCTTGCTTTTTTGCACTTTATTTTGCTATTTCTTAACACTATTATTTCACCCTTACAAAAAGGACTGAACAAAAAATGCCAGGTAGGCTAGGGTCAAACTTTTACAGTGAATTGCGTTCACAGCATCCAGATCGGGATGTGGTGAACGCAATCAGCTTCTGACACATTTTTCATACAAAATGTGTGGCTGAAGCCGCAATGCGGTAACCGGATTACGCCGGATGTGTAATCCGGAGCAATCCGGTTACCGTATAGTTTGTTCATCATTGCTGTCACAGGGGTGAGCAAACTGTTAAATCTGTGATAAAACCTTTAATATTAATACTAATTGTGCCCATCATGTCTCTAGGGGGTGCCCACCCCCCCAGAGACATGCTGCCTACTCAGGTGGGCATGTGAGGGGTTAAAAACCCCTATACAGTAAGCTGGCTCCTGTTGGCTCTGTACAATTCTATGAATGAAGCCGCAGCTCCTCTGACAGCTGCGCACATACTATCAGTAATGTGCGTATAGTATGTGCACTGTCCAAGGTACTGTAGGCATTTACAGTAGATCTATGGGCTGCGCAGCCCATAGATCTACTGTAAAAGCCTACAGGATCTCGGACAGCGCACATACTATACGTACATTATGTATAGTATGTGCGCAGCTGTCAGAGGAGCTGCGGCTTCATTCACAGAATTGTACAGAGCCAACAGGAGCCAGCTTACTGTACAGGGGTTTTTAACCCCTCACATGCTCACCTGAGTAGTCAGCATGTCTCTAGGGGGGGGGGTGGGCACCCCAAGTCATTCCTTGTTTTACTGTGACTGGTGGCTGTTAGCACACCCGCATAGCTCAGAAGTGCATAAGCCGCTGTCAGCCAAAGTGCAAGGGTGTGCTTACAGCCACCGCTTGCTGTAGAATGAACAATGACTGTGGCTGTGGATTTTCCTCTAATGATCTGCCACTGTGTACTTACTGTAGCACTGCCTAAATTCATTTGAATAGAACTTTGTTAGAAACTATAATAAATGCCTGGTAGGGAATGATACTGTCTCTGAAAACTGCTGGAGGGATCATGGCATTTTTATTTTGGTTAATGATATGTACTTGCAAAATAACATCTACCTAATATTTACTTATGCTTGTTATTGATAAAAGGGAACATGAACCCTTGTAGGGTAGTTACAAGAAAAGGGAACATCTTATTATACACTGGAAGTAGAAATTTATGTGTGTGGAAAATGTATTATGAACAATTAACCCCTTGGTCGTTCACCTCTTTTCCCACCCCCCCAGGGAGGTCCTAGTTTCTCTCCCCTTGATTCCTGAAGATGAAACCCCAAAATCTATAATGGATCATAACTTTTTAATGGAAGGTCAGAGGGAAGCGTTTTTGAAGACATTGTATCCTGCCTGGCCCCCATTACATCCAAGCATGGCTTTGTTACTTAGCTTATACTAACTTCTACTAACGTCTTCTAACTTCTTCTAGCTTCTATGTAACTCTCCACCCCTTGGTGCTAGAATTGGTCAAGACCCAGGCTGGGGTTTATCCCATTCTCGACACCTCGAAAATATAACTGGTATATGGCAAGAACATACAATAATTACATAACTCCTTATGAAATAATGACCCCCCTCTGTCTGGAGGGTCTCTGTGAAGCAGTTAAGCAGCTTGAGCTCCTAGCAGCGGCTTTTCCTGCCTCAAGGCCCTGGTCCATGAGAGCTGGCTAGGGGTGTGAGTTTTTATCCCCTTAGGAGCTTTTGAAGTTACACCACAGTTACACCACCTGCTGAGCCAGGTGCCCTTTGTCAACTTCACATTTTGAAAGAGGTCTGTAATCTTGGACCGAATATAATACAGTGGATTGGCATGAAATTATATTTTCCATATTCTTTACAATATACACTTGCAAAATAGAATCATCCCTAATATTTACTTATGCTTGTTACTGATAAAAGGGAACTTGAACCCTTGTAGGGTAGGTATCTCCAAGAAAAGGGAACCCCTTATGATGCACTGGAATGAAACATTTCTGTGGGTGGAAAATGCATTATGACTCTTATTTTTTTATGGAACTAACCATTGGATAGTTCTGCTTTTTTCTAAATGAAATCAGTACTTGCCCTTTTAGTGTTGACATATTTAGTAAGAGAAATGATTAATGCACACACGACAGTCTATCACTCATCTTTTTTTCTGCTTTAATAAAAAATATAAGTTCATTTGCATTGCAACCTTGAAAAAATATGTTAAAATGCAGCTAAGGCTTACCTTCATATCTTCCAAAGAAATTTGAAGGTAAGTTTTAAAGTTAAAAGTGTGGAAAATGACATGATCTCTAATAACTATCTTAGTAATAATAACAATCTTTATATAATGCCAAAATATTCCGCAGCGCTTCACAATTCTTGAGGTTCTTGAGTAATAGTTATCAGAAAATACAATAATTAAAGCAAAATAATGACAACAACTTACAATCTTTAATGAGGTGGGAGTGACACAAAGTACAGGGGCTTATTTACAATGATATTATAGTCAATTTGAGGAAATGGGGGATAGATAAGAGCAGCATAAGTGGCCACCAACCATTACACTGGGGAACAATTTGAAAAAATGTTTCTGTTGAGTTAGGTTTTTGAGCTGATTTATACTAAAATTGGCATGCTGATTCCAAAAATGTAGTCAGTTTTTTTCTAGCACGTCAAGTTTTTCCTCCACAACTTACCTGCCAGAGAAGCACAATTGCACTGATATCTGTAATAAAACTTGTTATCTGATTACAATATATATATATCCTTTGTAAAAAACATGATAGTGTTAAAAAAACATATTTGTCATGCCTATTTCTTATATATTTCATTTTTTGTTCATATTTGTACTATTTAAAAAAAACAACAACACTTTTTAGGTACAGTAGTTTACATATTTTTGAGAAGACAAAAATCCTATAGTTCAAAAACTTGACATGATAGAGAAAAACTGAGATCATTTCTGGATTCAGCATCCAAAAATTAATTAACAACAGTTGTTTGACCTAACTCCTAAAAAATTGTGTTCCCCAGTGTTATTTGTAGAGCATTTCAGACTGGTGGAGTGAATAGATATGTCTAAATGACTTTGACTAGGGATCATGATATGCCGCCCTAGAAAGATGTGTTTTTAGGGAGCCCGGGAAACTATGTAAGTTGTGGATAGACCTAATTTCTTGGGGTAGAGCATTCCAGAGAATTGGTGCAGCTCGGGAGAATTCTTGGAGTCGGGAGTGGGAGGTTTGGATTAATGCAAAAGTTAGTCTAAAGTCACTTCCAAAGTGGAGAGAATGGGTGGGTTGATAGACAGAGATGAGGGTAGAGAGAGGTAGGGAGGTGCTGCACTGTGAAGAGGTTTGTGCATGAGAACAAGCAGTTTGCTTTGGATCCTATAGTGTATAAGCAACAAGTGCAATGACTGGTACAGAGCGGAGGCGTACAAGTAACGGTTACAAGATAGGTGATCCTGGCTGCTGCGTTAAGGATGGACCGAAGAGGGGAGAGTCTAGTCCGGGGGAGGCCAAATAATAGAGAATTACAATAGTTAATGCAGGAGTGAATCAGGGCCATGGTGAAGGTTTTTGTTGTTTCCAAGGTGAGAAAAGGGCGGGTTCTAGAGATGTTCTTCAGATGCAAGAGCAGGCAAGAGATTGTATATATGGGGTGAAGGAAAGATCAGTGTCAAACACAACACCCAGGAAGCGAGCCTGCTGCCTAGGAGTTATCGTAGTGTTGCACCCTGAGAGATAGATATCAGATTTAGGGAGGTTATCGGAGGGCGGGAGCAAAAGAAGTTCAGATTGTTTTTCTAAACTGTGGTTAGACAGTCATTGGTGTTCATTATTACAGCGGGATTAAAGTCAGGGGAAGAAGTGTATAGTTGTGTGTCATCAGCATAAAGATGGTACTGAAGGGCAAATCTGCTGTTGGTCTGTCTAATTGGGGCTGTGTAGAGAGAGAAGAGAGGAGAGCCAAGGACCGATCCCTGAGGGACTCCAATAGCGAGAAAAAGAGGAGAAGAAGTGGAGCCAGGAAATGATGCATGGAAACAACGGTCAGAGTAATAGGAAGAGAACCAGAAGAGAGCGGTATCCTTTATGCCAATGGAGTGCAGCATAGCGAGTAGGAGTGGTGGTCAACAGTGTGAAAAGCTGCAGAGAGATCAAGAAGAATAAGCAGAGAGTGTTCACCATAACATGTTGCTGTTAGAAGGTCATTGGTGACTTTGGTGAGGACAGTTTCTGTAGAGTGAAGAGGGCAGAAACCATACTGGAAAGGATCTAGAAGAGAGTGAGTGTAGTGGTAAAAGGTAAGGTAAGAGTTGACCAAGTGCTCCAAGAGTTTAGAAATGAAGGGGAGATTTGAGACTGGTCTGCAGTTATTTGTGCAGGATGGATCAAGAGAGGTTTTCTTTAATAATGTAGTAATGATAGAGTTTTTGAAAGAGATGGGGAAGATACCAGAAGAAAGAGAAAAATTGAAGATTTTGGTTACTGGTGACCACTGGAAAGAGGACTCGGTGTGACGGGATGGGGTCAGTGATGCATGTCATGGGACAAGAGGAAGAGAGGAGCCTAGAGACTTCTGTGACTGGGTCAAATGTGGAGAGTGAGCCAAAGGAGGTGTGTGGTGGAATGGGGGTAGTAGCACTTGGGATTCGAGAGCTGATTTTCTGGCGGATGTTTTCTATTTTCTCTCTGAAGAAAGAAGCCAGGTCATCAGCACAGAGGTCAATGTTAGGAGCCTGCATTTTAGGACTGAGGAGACAGTGAAAGGTGTCAAAGAGTTTCTTTGGGTTGTTGGATAGTGAGGATATCAGTATAGTGAAATAGGTCTGTTTAGTGAGGTGAAGGGCATTGTTGTAAGTTCTCAGCATGAATTTATAGTGAATGAAGTTTTCTGGTGAGCGGGTTTTCCTCCATAGATGTTCAGCACTCTTAGAGTATCGCTGGAGGAATCGCATTTATGATGTGAGCCAGGGCTGTTTTATCTTGTGTTTGGAGATTCTGAGGGTAAAGGGTACTACTATGTATGAGCAGGGCCATATCTAAGGGGGGGCTGGGGGTGCATTTGCCCCGGGCGCAGCAGACAGGGGGGGCGCTGTCGGGCCTTCTGCTGCAGTGCCCGAGGTGTCTCCCCATCTGTAGGATATTGCGCGGGCACCCTCCATACTGCTCCCGCTATCAGCTGACAGCAGGAGCAGTGAAAGTGCCGCGCACCGACTCCTGCAATCAATAGTACAGCGTGTCTATCAGACACGCTGTACTATAGAAGCTGCACCTTCAGCCGCTTTGTTCCCCTCACTTCCGGGTCAGGGTCTAATCACCTGACCACGCTGCTGACATCACTCGGTGGCCCTGCATAGACGGCAGGATGGGGAAAAGTGCTCCAGCTGCAGGAGCTGAAGACCCCGAAGATTCATGTAATTAGGGTAAAGGGGAGAGGCTGGGGGGAGAAAACTGGGGGGGGGGGGGGAGGAGATAGGGGATAGATGTAAGCCACACTGGGGGAGGATATGGGGGGAGTATATGTGAGCCACACTGGTGGAAGGGATGATGGAGGTAGTATAGATAAGCCACACTGGTGAGGGGGAGATGGGATAAATGGATAATTGTGAGCCACACCAGGGGGGAGGGGGTTATGGGGGTAGTAGATGTGAGACACACTGGGGGGGAGATGGGGGATAAATGTGAGACACACTGGGGGGGAGATGGGGGATAAATGTGAGCCACACTATGGGGAGAGATGGAGGGAGTATATGTGAGCCACTCTGGGGGGAAGATGGAGGGAGTATATGTGATCCACACTGGGGGGGAGATTGGGGAGTATATGTAATCCACACTGGGAGGGGAGATGGGGGAGTATATGTGAGCTACACCAGGGAGGGGGAGATGGGGGGAGTATATGTGAGCCATACTGGGGTGGAGATGTGGGAAGTATATGTGAGCCACACCAGGGAGGGGGAAATGGGGGGAGTATATGTGAGCCACACCAGGGAGGGGGAGATGGGGGGAGTATATGTGAGCCATACTGGGGGAGAGATGTGGGGAGTATATGTGAGCCACACTAGTGGGGGGATCAGGGGAGCATATGTGAGCCACACTAGGGAGGGGGAGTATATCTGAGCGACACTGGGGGGGATGGGGAGAGTATATGTGAGCTACACTATGGGGGAGGGGAGAGAATATGTGAGCCAAACTGGGGGGGGGGATGGCGGGACTATATGTGAGCCAAACTTTGTTTTTCACTGAACATTGAGAGAATTAGAGGAGCTCGTCAGCACGTGACTGTAAGTGTGCAAATTGTATATGCATGATTGGTCACATGACGACCGCTGGGGGGGCGCCAAACTCAAGGCTTGCCCCGGGTGCCAGAAAACCTAGATACACCTCTGTGTATGAGGGTTAATGGCCTGTAGATTTCTGAATGTGTGATAGATAGGAGTGTGTTGGAGTGGGCGAGGCTTTGTGAATGGAAAGGAGAGAATGTTGTGATCAGAAAGAGGAAGAGGTGAGTTATCTAAGGAGGAGTTTGAACAGAGCGGGACAAAGACCAGGTCAACTGTGTTACTGTCTTTGTGTGTCTCAGAGGTTGAGAGCTGTGAGAGGCCAAGTGAAGTGGTTAGAGATAGGAGCTGGGATGCAGATGGGAAGGTGGGGCTCTTTATGGGGATGTTGAATAAAAACAGAAGAAGCTGTGAAATGAAAAGCTGAATCAGTTGTGGTAGAAGTGAATTTGGATCTTTAAAGCATGACTGGATTAGTGCTTTAAATGTAAGTCCCCTGTCCCCCTTCTTATACTCATCCTCCGATGGTTTCATCCTTTTTCAATGGTGCTTCGAACCAGCCACGCTATCTTGCGCCCATAACTTCTGACTTGCTAGAGGTCAGTAGTCACATTACAAGTGTTCAATGCAATCCTGAGAGCCAGAACGATGCCAGAACAAGTCTCCCATAGAGATGTATTGATTTGTGACCTCTGGCGTGCTCCATGAAACACTGGAGCTATTAGATGCCGACAGGAGCCGCGCTGGAAACAGATGAAGATGGCAGCAGGTAAGTATAAGACCAGGACAGGGGACTTAAAGCACCACTCCAGCGATTAAATAAAAAAAATGCTGGAGTGGTGCTTTTAATATAAGTCCCCTTCCCCTTATCTTACACTATCCCTCCGGTGTTTTCAACTTTTATCGGCACTGCTCCCGTCCGTCTCAGTGAGCTTGTGATCTACCAGATCGCTCCAGTGTTTCAAGGAGTGAACCAGTAGTCACTTTTCAATGCAAGTTTATGAGAGGCTCATTCTGGTCATGTTCTGGCTCTCATAGGCTTGCATTGAGATCTTGTGACCGCAACTTCTGACTGGTCGGAGGTCAGAAGTTATGTAGGTCAAATACTGCCTGAGACCGACGGGAGCAGTGACGATAAAAAGTGAAAACATCTTTTGAGTAAAGGAACCTTAGATTAAAAGCAACACCCCGTGGTTAAAAAAACAAAAATGCTGGAAGGGTGCAATAAGGGAATCTTGTTTTTTGTTGTTTTCCCCAATTAAATGTACAGATTCATAATCAGATATATTTCTTAGGAACCTATACTTTTTTCTTTATTTTATTTCAGATTGAACCAGAATTAATTTATTTTCTAATTTCGAAATAAAATTTTGAATGTGATTTTCTTCAATTTGCAAATTTAATTTAATCTTTGCTTTTCCTAAATCTGCAGTGACTTCATTGTATTTCTTTTCACTACATTTAAGAATTAATTTCATAAGGTTATTTGAATATTCCAAAGGGATTGTTCCCGATGATAAAGAAAAATCTTTCTCCTTTTGAAATTGGAACATTGACCGATTGCAACTTTTTTTTGCATGACAGGGTACGTTTAATTAAACATGTATGAGAAGCAGGTTCAGCTGACTCAAGGGTTTTGAATTAAAGGTTTGAAAGTAGTTAATTTACCCGAAAAAGGAGATCGCCATAAATTGCTTCTCCAAAGAGAAGCTCATTAACACTAATGCACAGAGTCTACTGACAGACTGGGAGACCCTTTTCAGTAGCCCCAGCAAAACATAGTTCTGCTAGTCCGGTAGAGCTGCCACAGTTCCTCTTTAGATATACGGTAAGCCCGGTCCATTAACAGGATTATATCAGGACAGAAACCCAGGTAGATATGCAAATAAAGATAATAGGTTACAAAATGTATATGCAGGCACATAAGTCAATTACCAGTTGCTTGTTACCCACAGCCACATGAAGGCAATATGGAGCTAAGGTTCCTTGGTTACTCCCAACACGTGACGCGATGTGACCTCCTTGGCAATGAACAATAGATAGATGTGGTGGATACCTTTTATCCTCTCGGTCGGTCACCACCCCCCATCCCCCCCGGCTGGTTCTAATTACTTCCCGTAATCTCTTGTACTGGAAATTTAAAAATGTCTACTAACTTCCCACTGGTTGGTCCTAGGGGAATGGTTCTGGTGCCATTGGATCCATCCAGGTCCCCTTTACATTTGAAACCAAACATGGTTTCCCAACTTGTCTTCTGCTATCTGTTCTACATTTCTCTCCATTCTGGTGTTCTAGGAGTAATTGGGCCCAAATGTGTGAGCACCTTCTTGTGGCAAAGTGGTGATGCTGAAGTGCAAGATTTCAGTGTAACAGCTTCCCTTTCATCCCGGAGGCAGTGTGTAACCAGCTGAGGAGGTTGTTACACTAAGGTAGACCAAGCCCTGCCCCAGCTTTTTTCTGGTGTGTTGCTGCCATCATTTTCTAAATTAGTAATTTTTTTTTAAATAAAATGGAAATATATCTAATGTTTACCTTCTAATATGTTCTTTGCTCTGATGTGAATTAAGTATGGCAATAAGAGATTTTCAAACCATTGGATTCTTGTTTTCTTTACAATTTACACAACACCCCAACTTTTTTAGTAATTGAGGTTGCATGCAGGGCCGGTGACTGGGCCAGACTGGGCAGTTGCCCAGGGCCTCCACTCTCTTAGGGGCCCCCAAAGGAGCTGAACTGAAAATAGCAATAAAACAGTGAAACAAATGTAAAAATTCACATATTCGGTATTGCAGCGTTCGTAAAAATCTAAGCTATCAATATATGAAGCAAATTATTCCAATTGGTAAATGGCGTAGTGGGGAAAAAATAAAAACGCCAGAATTATGTTTTTTGGGCCACCACGTTGTTACAATAAAATGCAATAAAAGGCCATCAAAATGTTGCATGTCACAAAGCATTCACTGACCTCAGAAAGACCAGTCCAAGAAAACACTGCGGGCAGCTGGCTTAAGCACTCAACACGTGAATTCCTAGGTGCATTGCCCCCTGGGAATTATGAATATGCAAATAGTCTGTGGAGCCTTGGTTAGGAGTCTCAAACACAGGACTAGCCAGTTATCCCTCCAGGGAAGGACCCAGCCAAGGGGTGGCTCCTTGCGGAGAACACCATAACCACCATATTAAGCGGCCCTTTCAGTCAATATCCAGCTCTTTTGCAAGATTAGAGATATGACAAGGGAATACCAAGGCCAGGTATCCATCCACAGACAACTGTTTCGGGGTGTTGCCCCTCATCAGTGTGAAGTAGGATTCTGGCTAGGTGGGAGCCATGCCTAGTAGACCAACATCACAAAGCATTCACTGATCTAAGGGAGACCAGTCCAAGAAAACACTGGGCAGCTGGCTAAAGCGCACAACACAGTGAATTCCTAGGTGCATCGCCCCCTGGGAATTATGAATATGCAAATACAGTCTGTGGAGCCTCGGTTAGGAGTCTCAAACACAGGACTAGCCAGTTATCCCTCCAGGGAAGGACCCCCTTGGCCCTTAATGATATAGGCCGGCCGGCGATGCTTTGCGGCTGGCGGGCAGAGTTGTAAGTGACAACAAACCCCCATGATCTGATAGCGCACCCAACCCCTCCCCCCACACCTCAACTGGCGAGTCTAATAGCACCCCTTGCCCCCCAGTCCTCTGTTACTCTATTATTGCCGGGGCTGGAAAAAACAGGCTGCACCCCAGGGCAAAGTCCACCATCCAGCCCCTGGTGATTGGATGTTTATGGAGGAACAAAAAAAAAGAGAATTTTGTTTACGTACCGTAAATTCTTTTTTCTTTAATCATCAATGGGAGACCCAGACAATGGGGTTTAGGGCTCTGCCCTCCGGAGGTCACACTAGGTACTACAAGTTTGTAGACACCGCCTCCTCCGCTTATAAACCCCCACCGTAGGAGACATCCTCAGTTTAGTCCATAAGCTGCGAGGAGAAAATAAACCACACCCGAAACATCGGGAAGAAAGCCGTGCACAGACGGTGTAGCAACCCGGAAAACACTGTCTCAACAGAGAACAGATCAAATGCAAAACATGCAACGGAACAACTGGGTGGGTGCTGGGTCTCCCATTGATGATTAAAGAAAAAAGAATTTACGGTACGTAAACAAAATTCTCTTTTTTCTGGTCATCATAATGGGAGACCCAGACAATGGGGATGTCCTAAAGCAATACCCCAGGGCGGGAATAGTTCCTCAACAAGACGGATAACACATGGTTCCCTTTAAAGGTGGGCAACCGCCGCCTGGAGAACCCGCCTGCCCAAACTCGCATCCGCAGAGGCATGGGCATGCACCCTATAGTGCTTAGAGAAAGTGTGCAGGCTGGACCAAGTGGCCGCCTGACACACCTGTAGAGCAGACGCTCTATGTCGCAAGGCCCAGGAGGCACCTACAGCTCTAGTAGAGTGCGCCTTCAAACCCACCGGGAGAGGCAAACCAGAAGACCGGTAAGCCTCCTGAATGGGAGCCTTGATCCATCTGGCCAAGGTCGACTTCGAAGCCGCGGACCCCTTACAGCGACCCATCGTGAGGACAAATAAGGAATCTGAACTCCTAAAGGAGGCGGTCCTGGACACATAAATGCGTACAGCCCTCACGAGATCCAGAGTATGGAGGTCGCGCTCAACCTGATGAACGGGAGCGGGGCAAAATGATGGGAGAACAATCTCCTGGTTTAGGTGAAACGTTGAAACCACCTTCGGCAAGAATTCTGGCCGTGGGCGCAACACCACCTTGTCTTGGTGAACCACCAGAAAGGGTGACTTGCACGAAAGTGCAGCCAATTCTGAGACCCTTCTCAGAGACGTAATTGCCACCAGAAAGACCACTTTCTGGGACAGACGAGAGAGAGAGATGTCTCTCAGTGGCTCAAACGGCGGTTTCTGCAGAGCCGCCAGGACCATGTTGAGGTCCCAAGGGTCCAGAGGTCGCCTGTAAGGCGGAACCACCCGAGATACCCCCTGCAGAAATTGACGGACCTTCGGGAGGAGCGCCAAGCGCCTGTCAAACAGTGATACTTGACCTTTCAGAGAGCCAAGGGATAAGCCCAACTCCAACCCCGACTGTAGGAAGGCCAACAATGTCGGGATGGACAATGGCCACGGTGAGCGTCCACCAGAGGCACACCAGGAGAAAAAGATTTTCCACGTTCTGTGGTATATCTTCCTGGAAACAGGCTTCCTAGCCCTATTCATAGTGGCAACCACTGTAGGAGAGAAGCCTCTGGATGTCAGCAGCCAGGCCTCAAGAGCCATGCAGTCAATCTGAGGGCCCTGGAATTGAGGTGGAAGAATGGGCCTTGCGAGAGTAGATCTGCGCGTTCTGGAAGAGCCCACCGGTGTCCGCCTGACAGTTGCCACAGGTCCGGGTACCAGGACCTCCTGGGCCAATCTGGAGCCACTAGAATGGCTACTCTGCATTCCATCCTGATTTTCCACAGGACCCTGGGAATCAGAGCCAGAGGCGGGAACACATATGGCAGCTGGAAGCTGTACCAACTCAGGATCAGGGCATCCGCCCCCAGAGACTGAGGATCCCACGATCTTGCCATGTATTGGGGCACCTGATGATTCAGCCGTGAGGCCATCAGATCCACGTCCGGAGTGCCCCATCTGCCGCAGATGTCCCGGAAGACGTCTGGATGAAGAGACCACTCTCCGGCGTCCATCCCCTGTCGGCTCAGGTAGTCGGCCTCCCAGTTCTCGACCCCTGGGATGTGAACTGCGGAGATCAGGCAGCCGTTTTCCTCCACCCAAGCTAGAATGCGGTGGACTTCGGCGAGGGCCTGAGCACTTCTGGTCCCTCCCTGATGATTTATGTAGGCGACGGCCGTCGCATTGTCGGACTGCACCCGAATGGGGTGTCCTGACAGGAATTTCTGAAACGCCAGGAGCGCCAGATAGACCGCCTTGATCTCCAGCACGTTGATCTGCAATGCCGACTCCGACTGAGTCCAGAGGCCTTGAGCCCTGTGGTGTAAGAACACCGCACCCCAGCCCTTCAGACTGGCGTCTGTGGTCACCACTAACCATGACGGTTTTAGGAAGGACCGGCCTCGTGACAGGTGACGTGGCTGGAGCCACCACTGTAGGGAGTCCCTGCTCGGTTGTGACAGCGTCACCAGCCGATTCAGCGAGATCGTCCTCTTGTCCCATCTGCGAAGAATCTCCAGCTGGAGAGGACGGAGGCGAAACTGTGCGAACGGCACCGCCTCTATCGCCGCTACCATGCGTCCCACCAGTCTCATCAATACCCGTAGAGATGATTGTGGTGACAGGAGGACATTCTGCACTCCTGAGTGGATCGCTAGCTGTTTGGCTTGAGGTAGGGACACCAGGGCTGAGTCCGTGTGAAAGTCCATGCCCAGATACGTCAATGACTGGGTCGGAACCAGGGTCGACTTTTGAATGTTGAGAAGCCACCCGAACTGTTCCAGAGACTTCATGGTCACCTCCAGGCTCACCCGACAAAGGTCTTCCGATGGCGCCCTGACCAGCAGGTCGTCCAAATAGGGTATGACGGCGTGTCCTTGCACATGCAGGAGAGCCATCATGGAGGCCATCACCTTTGTGAACACCCGCGGTGCCGAGGCCAACCCGAACGGCAGCGCCACAAATTGGAAGTGCTCTTCCCCCACTGCGAATCTCAACCAGCGCTGATGAGCTGGTGCAATGGGCACGTGAAGGTAAGCGTCCCTGATATCGATGGACGCTAGGAAGTCTCCCTGCGACACAGCCGCGATCACGGAGCGCAGGGATTCCATGCGGAACTTCCGAACCAACACGTGACGGTTGAACAACTTGAGGTCCAAAACCGGGCGAAAAGAGCCGTCCTTCTTTGGGACAATAAAGAGGTTGGAGTAAAAACCCCTGAACCTCTCTTCCGTGGGCACTGGGACCACCACTCCGTCTCTGCGGAGTCCCTCCAACACCAGGTGAAAGGCCTGAGCCTTTTCTGGAGATGGAACCGACCGATGGAATCGAGGTATCGGTTTTGACGTCAGCTCTATCCTGTAACCTCGTGAGACTACGTCTCGAACCCACTGGTCTTGAACGTGAAGGAGCCACCTGTCCTGAAATCGAGACAGGCGTCCCCCCACCTGTGGGGAGGCAGGACGAGAGAGCGAGTCATGTCGAGGCGGGCTTGGGGGTGGCAGCCGCTGCCCCCGCCGGCTTCTTCTGACGACTTTTGGAACGCCACTGAGTAGCAGGCTTGCCCCCTCGGTCCGAGCGAGCGGACGTCGTTGATGACTGTGAGCTGGAGCGAAAGGACCACTGCTTAGGGTTCCTTTTCACGGTGTACCGTGGCTTAGGCTTATTCTGCGGGATCTTAGACTCAGCAGAATCCTTTATCAATTTGTCCAGCTCGGTGCCAAAAAGCCTGTCACCAGCGAATGGAAGATTCTGCAAAATCTTCTTAGATGTGGTATCTGAGTCCCAAAGACGCAGCCACAACAGCCTGCGGATCGCAATTGCATTGGCAGAGGCCACAGCAGAGCGAGTGGCAGTTTCCAAAGTTGCCGTCCTGGCGTAATCCGCATAAGCCCTTGCTCTGTCGGTAAGCGCCAGGACCTCTGGACTGGACCTAGCTAGTTCAGTGATACCATCCAAGCAGGTGGTAATCGCTTGTAGGGTCCAGACCGTGGCAAAATTAGGGGCAAAGGAAGACCCCACAGCCTCATAGGAAGACTTGGCGAGTTGCTCGACCTGTCTATCAGTAGCATCCTTCAATGAGGAGCTATCAGAGGCAGAAAACAAGGAGCGTGCAGCAATCCTGGTCATGGAAGCGTCCACCTTTGGAGACTGCGACCATTCCTGAAGCACCTCCTGGGGAAAGGGAAAGCGATTGTCCTTGGGTTTACGGACATAACGCCGCCCAGGATGTAACCTGGGTGCCCTAATCACCCTTCCAAAATTAGTGTGGTCCATGAAGGATCCACTTGGTCTAGCCTCCGGCCGCAGCCATTGATAGACCTCCTTGGGGTGTACAGTCACCTCCTCAGGAGGAGTGACAAGACGTAATGTCTCATTGATGGAGGACACCAGATCCTCCACCCCATCTGGAGGTTCAGACACAGACCCGAGAGTAGAACCCCCATCATCTTCCTCACCATCAGAGGAACGCTCCTCCTCAGAGAGAGCCTGGAGCTCGGGTGACTCCTCATGACGAGCTCGCTTAGAGGGTCTCACAGTAGAAGTAAGAGACACCCGGGGTAACTGGGAGGAGTAGCTGGGTTTTCCAGTCTCCTATGAAGTGCCTCCAGGGATTGCGACATGGAGGACATCTGGGACAGCAGGGATTCATTGATCCTATTCTGCGTTTCCCATGGCCCTGGGATCACCTGAACCTCAGGGTATAATCCCGGATTTGCAGACTCAGTAGTGGCAGTCCGGGTCTCTGGGCGTCCACAGTTATTGCAGGACCCCTCCACCAGTGTCCCGTTGCATGTAGCACAGGTAATGGTGACCACCGCCGCCTTAGCAGCATGCTTCCCAACTGAAGACATCGCCACAGTGGGGAGAATATAAGCCAATTTGCCGTTCACAAAACAAACCGGGAAACCCGGTGGCTTACCGACCGCAGTAAAGCGGTAGGAGGAAGCGGTGTGTGTGTGTGACCTCCGCGAGTTCCGGTCTCCCCTGAAGTGCCGACACGTGCTGCCGATAGATCCCAGCCGGGAAGTGAGGGAGAAGATGGCCGCCGAGAGCAAAGTCGTGGGCGGCGCCGAGAACACGCGGGAAGCACACACACACGCCCATCGGTGACGTCACCGCAAGGGCTGCTTCCCATCCTCCAGGCAGCCTCATTAATGGAGGTGACTAGAGCCCGCAGCGCGGGAAAGTGTGAATACAACATACACACACAGACTGTCAGTATATACAAACACCTGCAGTCCACAGCCGCAGCCCCTGTGATACACAGGGCGGTCAGCCAGGGTGACCCCAGCACAGGGCACACCGACAGAACCGCGGACCCGAGGGTACGCGCGGTCTGAGTGTCAGGACACATAAAGTGTCCGACACTACCCCCAGGCACACAGGAGACACACGGGCCTCAGTGCCTGTCCGGTCTGTAAGCACCATTTAGGGAGGCCTCGGACGGGGGTGCAGCACCAGTCTGGAGTGTAAGCACCATTTAGGGAGGCCTCAGACTGGGCTGGCTCCAGTCCGGTCTGTAAGCACCGTTTAGGGAGGCCTCGGACGGAGCGGAGCTGTGCAAGGCTCCTATCTCCCACTCTCCAGAGCCCCCCAGAGAGGGATGGAAAGGAGCGTGACAGCGTACCGGGAGAACACGAAGTGTCCAGGCTCTAGGCCCTCCGGTACCTCCACCAGCGTGTGCCACTAAGGGTGAGTGGGGAGGCTGTCACAGGTCCCGATAGGACCATTTTACCTTGTCTTCAGACGCCATCACGTAAGTTGTGAGAATGCAGTGAAGTGCAAGCAAAGCGTGATCCTCCGAGCACACTAAGTTTAAAACTGAGGATGACTCCTACGGTGGGGGTTTATAAGCGGAGGAGGCGGTGTCTACAAACTTGTAGTACCTAGTGTGACCTCCGGAGGGCAGAGCCCTAAACCCCATTGTCTGGGTCTCCCATTATGATGACCAGAAAATCCTTGCTCTCGACAGCACATCATCTGCTGCAAACTGCAGAAGTGCTGCCGATAACATGATACTGTAGAGGACAGATTGCTATACCGGTGATTGTTCTACACCCATCATTCTTCATCATCCAGTGTAAAGAGGATGGAAACAAGCACTGAATGACGTGAATATTATAAATCACGCCCATTCACTAGTCTGAATTTGGTGCTTGTACTTGTACTCTAAGTGTCTGAATGTGACGGTGCAATATGTGAGCATTTAGGGTCCACTTTAACCTTTTGCCCAGGGCCCACTTTACCTAAAACCGGCCCTGGTTGCGTATAGGTCTCTTTAGATTTATTTTTTAGTAGTGACATATGAGAAGGAAAGATGCTTTCTTGATAATATAACTCCTCATTCCACATGTCAGTTTTGCAAATGTACGATGTTGCAACTTGCATGTTTTTTATTCAATGTTGTGCAATGTGTTCAGTATAATTGGCTGTTTGCCTGAGATATCCAAGTCTTCTAGAGTAAAGGCTGCAGTTATTAATCTGCTGACTCTGCTCACACAGGATAAAGTTCTGATGTACCGCTGGCATTGTATCACATGTGCCAGTTCTCTCATTACACTAACTCTATTGGCATAGCTGTGACTCTATAGCCAAGACATTTTATCAGTGTTGGCTTCTCCAGAAATACTAAAAACAACTATTTATCCAGACTTTCAGAAACATTTTTACTTTTGCATCCTTTACCTACAACCTTCAGGGCATGAGACACTCTCCACCATTGGTCAATATTTACACTACCAGTCTAATGTTTGGGGTCATTTAGAAACTTCCTCATTTTTGAAAGAAAAGCACATTTTTTTTCAAGGAAGCTAACATTAAATGAATTAGAAATACACTCTATACATTGTTAATGCGGTAAATGACTATTCTAATGGTAAACATCTGGTTTTTAATGCAATATCTACATAGGTGTGTACAGGCCCATTTCCAACAACCACCACTCCAGTGTTTTAATG
Source organism: Allobates femoralis (assembly GCA_033576535.1). Taxonomy (NCBI): domain Eukaryota; kingdom Metazoa; phylum Chordata; class Amphibia; order Anura; family Aromobatidae; genus Allobates; species Allobates femoralis. The sequence continues at coordinate 64,673,420 of JARQOC010000011.1, read as the reverse complement.
GTACATTGTGTTTGCTAACTGTGTAAGAAGGTTAATGGATGTTTAGAAAACCCTAGAAAACCCTTGCACAAGTATGTTAGCACAGCTGAAAACCGTTTGGCTGATTATAGAAACTATAAAGTTGACCTTCCTTTGAGCTAGTTGAGAATCTGGAGCATTACATTTGTTTGTTCTATGAAACTTTCAAAATGGCCAGAAAACGAGAACTTTCATGTGAAACTCAACAGTCTATTTTTGTTCTTAGAAATGAAGGCTATTCAATGCGAGAATGCCAAGAAACTGAAGATTTCCTACAACAGTATGTACTACTCCCTTCAGATGAGAGCACAAACAGGCTCTAACCAGAGCAAAAAGAGAAGTGGGAGGCCCCGCTGCACAACTGAGCACCAAGACAAGTACATTAGAGTCTATAGTTTAAGAAATTGACGCCTCAAAGCTACTCAACTGGCAGCTTCATTAAATAGTACCCGCAAGACGCCAGTGTCAACGTCTACAGTGAAGAGGCAACTCCGGGATGCTGGCCTACAAGACAGAGTGGCAAAGAAAAGGCCATATCTGAGACTGACTAATAAAAGGAAAATATTAATATGGGCAAAAGAACACAAACATTGGACAGAGGAAGATTGGAAAAAAGTTTTATGGACAGACGAATCAAAGTTTGAGGTGTTTGGATCACACAAAAGAGCATTTGTGAGATGCATAACAACTGAAAAGATGCTGGAAGAGTCCTGACGCCATCTGTCAAGTATGGTGGAGGTAATGTGATGGTCTGGGGTTGCTTTGGTGCTGGTAAAGTGGAAGATTTGATAAAAGGGATTTTGAATAAGGAAGACTATCACTCAATTTTGCAATGCCATGACATATCCTGTGGACAGCACTTGATTGGAGCCAATTCCATCCTACAACAGGACAATGACCAGAAGTACACCTCGAAATTATACATAAACTATTTAGGGAAGAAGCAGGCAGCTGGTATTTTATCTGTAATGGAGTGGCCAGCACAGTCACCAGATGTCAACCCTATTAAGCTATGGGGGGAGCTGCTTGACCGTATGGTATGCAAAAAGTGCCCATCAAGCCAATACAACTTGTGGGAGGGACTTCAGGAAGCATGGGGTTAATTTTCTCAAGATTACCTCAGCAAATTAACAGCTAGAATGCCAAAGGTCTGCAATGCTGTATCTGCTGCAAAGGGAGCATTCTTTGGCAAAAGCAAAGTTTGAATGATGAATAATGATACATATTGATACATCTTATACATCTGGACATAGCAGTGTATTTCTGGATTCTAGAGTTGGAAAAAAGTCAGATTGTTTTGTTCTGATAAAACTGCTAAAAATAATGAAAAACAATTACACAAATTTCACTTTTCATTTTATTTTCTCGCTGGGACCTATGAGACACAGGCTTTGGTGATGTCAATGGGAGAAATTTTTATACTTGAATTTGCATTTCTGGGTCTTACCATCACAAGCAGATTATACTGATACATAGAGATACATTGAACATAGCAGTATATTTCGATATCCCTGTATTCTAGAGCGAGAATAAGAGATTTTTTTCCCTACATATATAGTAACATATATTTTATGGTTGAAGGTAGACTGTAAGTCCATCAAGTTCAATGCATAGCCTAACATGTTGATCTAGAGGAAGGCAAAAAAAAATACCCCATGTGGCAAACTTTAAGCTTCCCATAGAGGAAAAAATTTCCTTCCTGACTCCACATACGGCAATCAAACTAGTTCCTTGGATCAGCGCCCTATAAAAGAATCTAGTATAGATAACTGGTAATATTATATTTTTTAAGAAAGGCATCCAGGCCCTTCTTAAATGTTAGTAGTGACTCCCTCATTACAACATCATGTGGCAGAGAGTTCCACAGTCTCACTGCTCTTACAGTAAAGAATCCGCGTCTGTGATTATGATTTAAACCTTCTTTCCTCCAGACGTAGAGGATGCCCCCTTGTCCCAGTCTCAGGCCTAAGAGTAAAGAGATCATTAAAAAGGTCTCTGCACTGTCCCCTCATATATTTATACATTATTATAAGATCACCCCTAAGCCTTCGTTTTTCCAAGCTAAATAACCCCAAGTTTAATAACCTGTCTTGGTATTGCAGACCCCTCAGTCCTCTAATAACCTTGGTTGCTCTTCTCTGCACCCGCTCTAGTTCTTCTATGTCTTTCTTATACACTGGAGACCAAAATTGTACACAGTATTCTAAGTGTGGTTGTACTAGTGACCTGAATAGAGGCAAAATTATGTTCTCCTCATGAGCATCTATGGCTAGGGTCACACTGAGTATGGACCCACATTTCCAGGCCATCGCTAATACCAGACAGCGTTAACGGCAAGTGCTGCCTGGAAACGAGGGTCCATAGAAAGCCTCTGTTTACCTTAGTAGCAGCCGCACACAGAGCGGCAGGAGGTGCGCTTTTCCTCAGTGCACAGGAAATGCTGCCTGCAGCGTTTTCCTGTGCAGTGAAGAAAAGCGGCCGCCCAGCAGCTCTGTGTGTGGCTGCTACTAAGGTAAACAGAGGCTTTCTATGGACTCTCGTTTCCAGGCAGCACTTGCCGTTAACGCTGTCCGGTTAACTGACTGACACTGGCCACTAAATGTGAGTTTGTCATCTACCCATACACCCAGGTCTTTTTCAGTGACAGTTTTGCCCAGTGTTTTACAATTAAGCACATAATTATACCTTTTGTTTCCTCTGCCCAAGTGCATGACTTTACATTTATCCCCATTAAAGCGCATTTGCCATTTAGCAGCCCAAGCTTCTAGTTTACATAAATCCTCCTGTAATATAAAATTGTCCTCCTCTGTATTGATTACCCTGCAAAGTTTAATGTCATCTGCAAATATTGAGATTCTACTCTGTATGCTACAAGGTCATTAATTAAAATAACTAAAATATAATTTCAAAAATTGACAATGACTATGCCAGCAAAGCAGATGGGATTTCATGAAAACTGTGCCTGATGTGCATGTAAAGACACTGCTAAACTGTGCAGTTTTGGTGCTTTTTTTCTCTAGAGGCTTCTATGTGGAACCTAAAAAATTCTTTTAATATCTGCAGTTACTTTATTAAGTCCACAATCAAAGCTTTTCTGCACCAGAAACACATCATATTAGGGGGAAAAGACATCAACATTTCTGGAAAATGCCGTGATCAGAGGAGGTTGCTGTTGTGTAGTTTGGTGCAGACTCTTGCAAAAAAAACAATAAACAGTATTTCTACAACGTGTGAACTCGTCCTTACATGCACATAAAGCCAGATATCATATAGTGACGCAACATAAAAATGAGAAAGTTCTGGCTGCTACAACTATGAATGAATGAATGAACAAAAAAACAATCAATAGGTCCCAACTAGAAATGATACAGATGACGCTGCGCCTGTACTTACTAAAGAAAAGCCACACTAGGGACCCCGGGAATTATGAGATTCGCGGGCTTCCCGTCCTGCCTCCGGGTTCCACTGACCTGAAACCTGAACCGAAGTCCCATGATTCAATCCACTCATCTCTGGTGTCAACCATCCTGGATTACGTAGCGCAGTCCCGGATTTGGGTCTACTCCCTGCAGTCTTTGCAGTCTTGGGCATCTGCCAATTGTCCCTCCCAGTAACTACCTCTTTTACAGAAAGAAGTGGCTTGGGATCTAGCTAGGAGCCTGGTCAAAATTTGCTGCAGCGTTCTACGGGTCCTGTATAACTTGGCCATTTTTCTTTTATTCAAAAGTTGAGAGGTATATATTTGCGAGTAATCCCATTCTTTGTTTTGCAATGATAAAGCTAACCTGTGACTCGATTCATACTGCCCAAACCATGAATGGTAGGAATTACAGGCTAGCTGCACAGTTGTAGCTGGGTATTCTTTACTCTGAAATGATGCAACATATCAGAGATAACTTAGTTTGAAGAACCGGCCATGGAAAATAGGGAGAGATTACACTAATCCAGCATTGCCCCTTGCTGGTTTCTCCTTGTACCGCTCCAGTTGATTGACAGGTCTCTTCCATGCATGTATACAAGCAGAGAGGAGTCAATCAACTAGAGCGGCGCTGTGTGAAGCTGAACTATTCACGCCTATTCCTATGGTCCCCGATCGGCTTTTCAAGCTATATTTTCTCTGATACATTGAAGCATTTCAGAGAACAATATACCTAGCTGGAGTCATACAGCCAGGCTCTAATCCATGCTGTCCATGGTTTGTGCAGCATTAATGACTGACAGGTTCCCTTTAACCTACAAAAGAAGCTCATTATTTAAATAACATCCCTAAATCTTCGCTTTGCTAATCTTTTCCTATTATGTGATAATATTATATGTCTATAGTTTATTAGCATTCCATTGATGATTTGGACTGATTAAGCAAATTCATCTTTCTAAAATTGTCTATACACATGAGATAGCTGTTTTCCAGCTGACAGCTATTTTTCCCCAACTACCCAAATACAAAGCGTTCAGCTTATAATGGGCGGAGAGCACAAAGTTTGTCTTTTGTTATCTCTTCTAACATCATCTCTTGGCAGATTAAGGCTGCCTTCAGACTTGCAGATGCACCTGCAGCGTTTTGCAGATGCATCTGCAAGCATCTGCATGCAGACCGCGGCCCCTATGTTTATAATGGTGCGCACGGCGGTCTGCAGATGCTTGCGGACCGCCGTGCGCACCCATTCACTCCTGTATGTGATCTGTGCGCAGGCGGATGCCTGCGCACAAATCACACACTCCCGCCCGCACCATGGATGCGAGATGTCACGTCCCTGGTGCGGACGAGAGTGTGTGATCTGTACGCAGGCATCCGCCTGCGCACAGATCACATATAGGAGTGAATTGGTGCGCACGGCGGTCCGCAAGCATCTGCAGACCGCCGTGCGCACCATTATAAACATAGGGGCCGCGGTCTGCATGCAGATGCTTGCAGATGCATCTGCAAAACGCTGCAGATGCATCTGCAAGTCTGAAGCCAGCCTTAAACCTTCAGATTCAGCTGACTTATCTATTGGGTTTGGGAGGCTTTTTTCTCCTGAGAAAGTGCATCAGAAGCAAAGTAAAGCAGACTTTACAGCAGGAGCAGAAAAAAATGGTGGATCTGTCTGGAAAGCCTTGATCATATTTGCCAATCATAGAATAATAAAAAGGTGGAGTTTGAAGGGATCTCCTGGGTCATCTGGTCCAACCCACTGCTTAAAGCAGGATTCAAACCATCCAAGACAGATGTCTGTCCAGCCTCTGTGTGAAGACGTCCATTGTAGGAGAACTCATCACCTCTTGTGGCCACCTGTTCCTCATTGATCACACTCACTGTTAAAAAGTTGTTCTAATATCTAATCTGTGTCTCCTCCCATTCAGTTTCATCCCATTGCTTATAGTCTTTTCTTGTGCAAATGAGAATAAAGCTGATCCCTCTACAGTGTGACAGCCCTTGAGATATTTACAGACAGCTAGAAAATCTTCTCTCAACCTTCTATTTTGCAACTTAAAATTTCCAAATCTTGTAACCATTCCTCATAGGACATGGTTTGTAGACTGGGCACCATTGTGATCGCTCTTCTCTGAACTTACTCCAGTGTGTTGATGTCAATGGAAAACTGTTGTCAATCTTCCCTGCCATGGAAGTCCATTTGTATTACAGAGTCCACAGTGACATAACCAGTTTTAAAGCAAACACACATAATACACACTTTACAAAGCAATTCATCAGGATATGCACTGTCTTTGGACCTACGTCCTGCTGTGCCAGATGCTTCCATGTTTATAGATGATCAAATTGTCATTGATGGGTGGACAAGGTTTAAAGAGGTTATCTGATCTAAAATGACAAGTCTGTAGTCACTCTTTGTGACTACAGACTTGTGAATCTTCATTTCGTTCACACTGTGTACTATAAGGATTCTCCAGTATCAGAGCTGAGAACAGCGGTCACAAGTATGTGATACGCATAGTCCTGGCCATAATCCGACTAGATGAGCGAGGCCTGACTCAATACATTTGGATTGAGTGAGGTTGCACTTATCTAGTCAGATTGTAGCCCGTAGTATGTGTATCAAATACTTGTGACCACATGATTGCTGTTCCCGGCTCTGACACGGGAGAATCATTATAGCACACAGTGTCTATGATGTGAAGAGTCACAAGTCTGTAGTCACACAGAGTGATTCAGACTTATCATTTTAGACTGGAGAACTCCCTAAATAATGGTAATAATGACTTTTCTCCATGATAGGTTAAGGTTATCAATAGTAGATCGGTGGGGTCCAAAACTCAATGACCCCAACAATCAGTGCTGGTCAGATGTAAAACTTTTAACAGAGTTGCTAAGTGCAGCTCTGATCAAAATGTGCCAACTGATGCCAGCTACTGCAGCAGAACCTTTATGCAAAATAACAGGAGCTGCGTTGCAGATGGCAATGTCCGCCAGTGGACGCTGCACTATGGATAAAAGTGCACACAGCGGCCAACACTGGAGCCAAAAACCGTCAGGGTGCTGAGTTTGGAACCCACAAATCTGGTATTGCCAACCCGTCATTGGGTAGGTCATCAATACCAGATGTCTGGACAACACCTTTAAATGACTCCAAACACTTATAACATTTGTTACTGAACCCTACTGTTCTAGGTCACAGTTCATCCCTGTCTACAAAACACATTACTAACTCGGTTTCACAACCCAGTAATATTTAGAAACAACACAGGTCTGAATATTTAGCTTACTGCTACTCTTTTTGTAACCACAAGTTCAAACAGATCATTATTATGCTTCATCTGTCTGCTAATAATTGTAAAAAAAAAAATTTTGCTTCCTCAGTGGTTGATACCTTTGTATAACTGAAAAGATGATTACAAAAGGAAGTTTTCAAGACTTTCAAGCACTGCTTACACCGAGCGTAGAGCAGGTGGCAATGATAACACAGGTTTGCAAGGGTAACATTGTTCAAAAAGTAGGAGGTGATTTTTAGATTCTTTCAATCGCAGACATCACTACACTGAGGTGTAGGTATGATGTCTGGGGTCAATACTATATGGTAACACTGAGGTGTCTGTATGATGTCTGGGGTCAGTACTATTAGACCGCTGTACAATGATTGGAGCAGGGGCAGCAGGTGTAACTTAACTTGCTCTCTCTGCTCCAATCAAACTGCTTGTGTTGCCATGGCGCCGGCAACAGGAGGAGGGCGGGACAGGCACTTCAGGGAGGGCGGTACAAGCAACACGGAGGACGGGACAGGTAACTCAAAAGTGCGGACGGCGGGGGGGGGCGGGGGGGGGCACTTACAGGAGGGCGGGGGCACTGCAGGAAATAATAGTGTTAACCCTTTAATCGGCGGAGCCGCAGAGAGACCATAAATATCCGTCTCTCTGGGGCCCACTTTGAAGCATGGCAGGCGGCAGGGGCTGGCTGGCAAATTTTGGCCTGGGGGGGCAATCACAAAGCAGTGGCCCTCGAGTTGTGGTGGCCCATCTTTAGACTGCTTATCTCTGGCTGCTACATTACAGCAGAAGAGATAAAGGCTTTATGTATAATGGAAGCTGGTACATATATATGGGAACAGAACCGAGATTACTACATAGATACAGAAACAGCGAGGAAATACAGCACAGATACAGGAATAGAACCAAGCTTTCTACATCAATATGGAAACAGAACCAAGCCTACTACATAGATACAGGAACAGAACCAAGTCTACTATAAAGATATGGGAGCAGAAGAAGCCTACGATATAGATACGGGAGCAGAACCAAGCCTACTACATAGATACAGGAACAGAACCAAGTCTACTATAAAGATATGGGAGCAGAAGAAGCCTACGATATAGATACGGGAGCAGAACCAAGCCTACTACATAGATGCGGGAGCACAACCAAGCCTACTACATAGATGCGGGAGCACAACCAAGCCTACTACATAGATGTGGGAGCAGAACAAGCCTACTATGTAAATGCAGGAGCAGAACCGAGCCTACTACATAGATACACAGACAAAACCAAGCCTACTACATAGATGTGGGAGCAGAACAAGCCTACTATGTAAATGCAGGAGCAGAACCGAGCCTACTACATAGATACACAGACAAAACCAAGCCTACTACATAGATGCGGGAGCACAACCAAGCCTACTACATAGATACAGGAACAGAACCTAGCATACTACATAGATACGGGAACAGAACCAAGCATACTACATAGATATGGGAACAGAAATAAGCCTACTACATAGATACGGGAACAGAACCAAGCCTACTACATACATACGGAAACAGAATCAAGCCTACTACATACATACGGGAACAGAACCAAGCCTACTACATACATACGGGAACAGAACCAAGCCTACTACATACATACGGGAACAGAACCAAGCCTACTACATACATACGGGAACAGAACCAAGCCTACTACATACATACGGGAACAGAACCAAGCCTACTACAGACATACGGGAAGAAAAGCAAGCTTACTACATACATACGGGAATAGAACCAAGCTTACTACATAGATATGGGAACAGAACCAAGCTTACTACATAGATAAGGGAACAGAACTAAGCTTACTTCATAAATATTGTGCCAGAACCAAAATTACTACATAAATACAAGAACAGAAAGCTTAATGAATAGATAAGGGAGCAGAGCCAAGTTTCCTACATTGATACTGGAACAAAACCTTTTACAGATACGAGAAGAGAACTGAGCTTAGTACATCAATATGGGAACAGAATCAAGCTTACTGCAAAAATATTGTTCGAGAACGGAGCTTACTGGAAAAATTCAAGAGCACAACCAAGCTTACTACTATGGAATGCTATGTAACATCATATCAAAAGAATACAATATTAGGACCTGTTTTATATTACATTAATGTGGATCATACAATGAAGATATTCACTGGTATCAAAAAGCAATGGATAATACCAGGAATAATGTATATAAATGTGCAATGCATGATAGAGATTTGTAGGTGCAAAAGACGAGTGTATAGAAAGCCAACTTACATATATATTTGTCTCCAGTACTGGATGTAATGTAGATCAGGCTCTAACATTGTATTCTTTAGATGTGATCTATGCCATTCCATAGAATTTCATAGGCACTAATATCTTATATTTATTCATTGTACCTATAGTGCTAATTTGAATATACATTTACATTTTTTGGATTAAATCTATGACATTCCATTGAATATCATAAGCACTACTATCTAATTAACTTACTATTTATTTTTTTTATTGACACCATTTTTGTCAGGCACACGCATGCACAAGAATGCACAATGGCACAGCAGCCACAAGAACTCAGACAGGCATAGGCATGCACAAGATAACAGACAAGCACATGCATGCACAAGAACTCAGACAGGCACACATATAAGAACGAGGACAGCATACACACACTCACGAACCACAGAGGCACACGCACAAGAATGCAGACAGGCACACGCATGCACTAGAACGCAGACAGCAAACGCACAAGAATGCAGACAGGCATACACACTGGAATGCAGACAGCATACACACGCACACAGAAGAACGCTGACAGCATATGCACACACTAGAATGCTGACCGCACACGCACGCACTAGAAAGCAGACAGCACATGCATGCAGTAAAATGCTGACAGCATATGCATGCACTAGAACGCTGACAACATACGCATGCACTAGAATGCTGACAGCATACGCATGCACTAGAACGCTGACAGCATACGCATGCACTAGAACGCTGACAGCATACGCATGCACTAGAACGCTGACAGCATACGCATGCACTAGAACGCTGACAGCATACGCATGCACTAGAACGCTGACAACATACGCATGCACTAGAATGCTGACAGCATACACATGCACTAGAACGCTGACAGCATACACATGCACTAGAACGCTGACAGCATACACATGCACTAGAACGCAGACAGCACACGCACGCACTAGAACGCTGACAGACATACACATGGCCACGGCACTGTCTGCTAATTGTGATGAGGCTGGGCCAGCACATGCACAATTGTATGCGCAGTGCAGCCCAGCGGCCCAAGCTGCCCAGAGATCTGAGCTGATGGAACAGGAGCAAGGTTGCACATTATAGTGAGGGAAATCTGACCATAGGCCCCCTAGATCTGATTTCCCACATTATAATAATTCCCTGTACCCTGCACTGATAGGACCCTGACCCCTGGCTACAGGACTACACCACATGATATATACAGAATATGAAGAGGGAAAGAGACACATGTAATCTGTGGTGTCTGCGGCCAGGTCACATCTATTAGTACAGGCACCACATTGTGCAGTGATGTGTGTAGTTTTTGAGACTCCAGATTTATGGCAGCTGCTCTGAAGTCTCATGCAGATCGAGTGATGCTCGGACGACTCACAACAATGGCGACACCGATCTGTAATAAAGTTCAAGCAGCTGCCATAAATCTACTGCCCGTGTGCCAGACACAACATAACAATCCATCAGGGACATGTCAGGAGGAAAGCAGCGGCCTCCTCACTGCAGTGTGACACTCTCCAGTAGCTGCTCACCTCTCCCTCCCTGGTCTCCCATTCAGCTCCTTTTCAGTGGGTACTTGATGGAGCAGGGCGCACTGCATGACGTCACAGCTTGCACTGCAGACATGGCCACGCTCAGAGCCCTGTCTGCTGGCAGT
>JARQOC010000011.1:64629045-64662659 GCA_033576535.1 Allobates femoralis | reverse complement strand
CAATGGTGAGAAATCAAATCCACTCACCTAGTCCAGTTGTGAGACCCACAACTGGTTTGAAGGCTTGTTAATAATACCCTGATGGCTGCTGCTGGATTTCCACTGGCCACACTCACGTGGAGATGCAACAAGATGCTTGGGGAAGAAAAGTGTACTACCGTCCGCGCTGCCAGGATCACTCACTTCAATAAATGCATGAGCAGTAGTTGTTCAATCAAATCCTTCTTTATTCTACGACGCGTTTCAGTGCCCTCCTGGCACCTTCCCTGATGAAGGTGCCAGGAGGGCACTGAAACGCGTCGGAGAATAAAGAAGGATTTGATTTAACAACTACTGCTCGTGCATTTATTGAAGTGAGTGATCCTGGCAGCGCGGACGGTAGTACACTTTTCTTCCCCAAGCATCTTGTTCCTTCCCCTTTTATCATCCCGGTGTCCATTTGTGTGGTGCCATGTGGCGGACATTTTACCTGTCCACTCGTGACAGCTTTCATAAGAAGATAAAGTTAGCCATAGACATTAAATAGCTGTTGGTCAAATCTTTGCCGGCACACAGCTATTTCTCTTTACTCAACTATTAAAATGCATGCTAGCAAGGAATAATTTTTGCATGTGTCATACCTTAAATGAGAGTAAGGGATCAAATATACTGAAATCCAACATGCCTAACCTTAACATCGCTAACTATTCCCCCATATACATTTGATAGCAGTCTAAAAATACTTTTCATTTCCATTAATGAGCAATAATCAATTGTACATAAGTGTTCTGCTTGTTTATTGACCTGCTTAGAGAGACTATCAAGCTGTAACACAGAGGTCCCTAACATTTCTGACCTTGAGAGCCACATTCAGCTCTGAAAGATGATCTAGAAGCACATCCTCCCGCTCTCTCACAGTATTGACACCCAGAGTCCCTATTACCTGTATAATGACAACCAAAGCTTCTCCACAGAAATCGCACTGTGTATACCAAGATCCAGGGATTTCTCCAATACCCCTATTCAGATCTGCTCTTCTATGTGGAGCTACTTACCAAAGTCACCATCTAGAGCCCTGCTTTTCATAGTTGTTTGCTAGACCTGGTGTTAATGTACTAAGCTGTAAGAAATCTGTGAGTCACATATCACAGGCCCACGAGCCACATGTGGCTCCCGAACTAATGGGACCCTTGCTGATTCAAGACCAATTGACCGTTGGATTAGATTGGAGTTACTAGGAACATTTGGACTGAATCAAAGCAGAAGAATGGGAAAAAACAGGGTGGAAAGATAAGGCTAGGTGTGGACAAGTATAGACAGATATGAAATATGCATTCAGTAGGTATGGAGTATACTACACAGGGTTATCACCACATACCAGTGCAAAGAGAGACAGATATGAAATATGCATTCAGTAGATATGGAGTATAATACACAGGGTTACTGCCACGTACCTGCAGATAAAATAGATGGATTGTCAGATCAAGGCATGACAGCATGAAGCAATATATTCATGCATTACAGTGATCCATGACAGCGATAAGATGACAGCGATCCCGAGCTTCTCTCTCATACAAAGGAGACCTTATTCAGCTAAGCGTTCCTGTGTTCTCTGATATAGCAATAGGATAACAAAGCAATCAGGAGTCCGAAATTGGACACGTTCAATCAACATTTACCCCAATGATTGGTTGGCCATTGCCCCCACATACATTAGTGTCTGTGGAATTCATTGATATTGGCAGGAAACACAGATAGAACTCATACGTGAAGAGCTAACATCTAAATGACTACTAATCTTTATAAGGGTCTTAACCTACTGTACTGATCAGCAAGTGAGAGCATATTCTAACAATCTGCAGACCGTACAGAGGGGAAAAAATCATTGGATCTTAGTAACATTGACCCAGTCACAGAAGAAGAAGTCTCCAGGCTACTCTCTTCCTCTCGTCCCACCACATGCAATGCTGACCCCATCCCCTCACACCTACTCCAGTCCCTCTTTCCAGTGGTCACCGCTCACCTAACCAAAATATTCAATCTCTCCCTCTCTTCTGGCAGCTTCCCCTCCTCCTTCAAACCCTCTATCATTACTCCATTACTAAAGAAAACATCTCTTGACCTATCCTGCACAAACAACTACAGACCAGTCTCCAATCTCCCCTTCATCTCTAAACTCCTGAAGCGCCTGGTTTACTCCCGCCTCACTCATTACCTCTCCACTCACTCTCTTCTAGACCCATTACAGTCTGGTATCCACCCCCTACATTCTACAGAAACTGCTCTCACCAAAGTGACCAATGACCTTCTGACAGCAAAACGTAATGGTGACCACTCTCTGCTTATTCTTCATGATCTTTCTGCAGCCTTTGACACTGTTGACCACCATCTCCTACTCTCCATGCTGCACTCCATCGGCATCAAGGACATGACTCACTCCTGGTTCTCTTCATATCTTTCTGACCGCTCTTTCAGTGTATCATTTGCTGGCTCCACTTCCTCCCCCTTCCTCTCATTATTGTAAAGAAAAAACAGGGAGGGGGACAAGAGGCGCAATAGTGCCCTATCACTAGTGACACTTGTGTATACTGGTGGTGCTATGAAGCTGCTCACCTGGTCCAGTTGTGATCCCCACAACTGGTTTGTAGGCGTTTTTGGAAACTGTGTTCCAGCTGCTGCAGGACCTCCACCGACCACTGGATAGTGGTTTGAATCCAAGAAATGATGGGAGTGCTGGTGTGCCACGGTCCGCGCTGCTGCAGTATGGATAAACTCACCAAAGAGCCAAAAGTATTTTCATCTTTTATTTCCTCCTCTCTCCTACGCGTTTCAGCGCCACACCCGGCGCCTTCCTCAGGGAATGTCCCTGAGGAAGGCGCCGGGTGTGGCGCTGAAACGCGTAGGAGAGAGGAGGAAATAAAAGATGAAAATACTTTTGGCTCTTTGGTGAGTTTATCCATACTGCAGCAGCGCGGACCGTGGCACACCAGCACTCCCATCATTTCTTCTTCCTCTCATTATTGGGATCCCTCAGCATTCAGTCCTTGAACCTCTTCTCTCTTTACGGCCCCGATTGGACAGACCATCAGCAGATTTGGCTTTCACTACCATCTTTATGCTGAGATACACAACTCTACACTTCTTCCCCTGACCTTACTCCTGCTCTAATAAAGAACACCAATGACTGTCTAACCGCAGTCTCCAATATCATGTCCACTCTCTATCTGAAACTCAACCTTTCCAAAACGGAACTTTTACTGCTCCCGCCCTCCACTAACCTCCCTAAATATGACATCTCTCTCAGTGTGAGGCGCCACAATAATGCCTAGTCAGCAGGCTCGCTGTCTAGAGGTACCTTTACACGCCGCCACTGCAGGATGCATACAACCCGCTACAGGCTACAAATGTAGCTTGTCGCGCCAATATCGCCCGTAGTAGCGGCGTCTGAAGATGGGACGACACAGCCGGCTACAGATACATCTGTATCCGTGCACTGCCCATAAACAGATGGCTACATCGCCGATTGTACCGAGCTGTATCGGTGTGTAAAGAAGGAACAGAAGGGTTGTTTCTACACCATGCTATGTAGCTGGGGCGTGACACAGGCTCCGGGTTTCCGTGCCCCCTTCAGCGATCATTGGAGGAAGCTCCTGCGTTGCGATTGGTTGTCGCCGCACAGGGAGGCATATTTAAGGAGCTGACCAGTCACACTACACAATTGCTCGAGCGTCAAGTATTAATCAGCCTCCTGCGATGCCTGGCCAATCATGGTATTATTGCTTTGTCCTATCAGCGTACGGACGTCTCGTAATCCACAATTGTAGCACGCCTATGTGCTGTCCCTGCTGCACCAGGTCCGCCCATACTAGCTGGTTGTAGCGGTGTGTAAATGACGTATGATGGGCTACAGATGGCTACTTGAGACACCCGGCGATGTATCTAGCTGTAGATGTAGCGTAGCGTAGCACACCTTGTGGCGGCATGTAAAGAGGGTGCGTTTCCCGTTGGTAACCGTTTGGGCGTGCTCGTGCACGTGAAGTAGCCGTTGGTATCCATCCTGCAGTGGCGGCGTGTAAAGGTACCTTTGGTGTTATGTTTGACTCTGATCTTTCCTTCACCCCATATATACAATCTCTCGCCCGCGCTTGCTGCTTGCACCTGAAGAACACCTCTAGAATTCGCCCCTTTCTCACCTTGGAAACCACAAAAACACTCACTGTGGCCCTGATTCACTCCCGCCTTAACTATTGTAATTTTCTTTTAATTGGCCTCCCCCGCACTAGACTCTCCCCTCTCCAGTCCATCCTTAATGCGGCAGCCAGGATCACCTATCTAGCTAACCGTTACTCAGACTCTTCTGCTCTATGCCAGTCATTGTACTGGCTGTCTACACACTATAGCATCCAATTCAAGCTGCTTGTTCTGACCCACAAAGCCCTTCACCTTGCAGCACCCCCCTATATATCCTCCCTCATCTTTTTATATCACCTCACCCGTTCTCTTCGCTCTGGAAGTGACTTTAGACTCACTTCTGCATTAATCCAAACCTCCCACTCCCGTCTCCAAGACTTCTCACGAGCTGCACCAATTCTCTGGATTGCTCTACCCCTAGAAATTAGGTGTATCCACAACTTACATAGTTTCAGGCGATCCCTAAAAACACATCTTTTTAGGGCAGCCTATCATGATCCCTATTCAAACTCATCTAGACAAAGCCTATCCGCTCCACCAGTCTTAAGTGGATCACAAATAATGGTTGGTGGCCACTTATGCTGCTCCTATCTGTTCCCCATCTCCTCAAGTTGACTATACCATCTCCGTCACCCCCACCTCATTGTTAGATTGTAAGCTCTTATGAGCAGGGCTGTCACTATTTTGCTCTAATTATTTTATTGTATTATGCATTGTATTGTATTGTATTGTTTTTTGTATTGTATTGTACTTTCTGTTTCTTATGATTTCTCAGAATTGTGAAGCGCTGGGAAATATGTTGGCGCTATATAGATAAAGATTATTATTTATTATTATTATTATTATTATTACTACATGACAGTGGTTATTTTCGCAAACACAAAAAGGGACCATTTTTCCTCAGTGTGCTGAATCCGTTTAGTAACCATGTGTCTGTTTTTACTATGTGCGTCATCCATTTTTCTTGTATGCAGCAAAATTCCGAGAGACTTCTCAAGATTTCCCAAGCAACAAAATCAGTGGAAAATGGACAGCACCTAAATGCCACTCATCCGCTGTCTGCTTCACTGACCAATTCACTTCAAAGGGTGAGTTCTGTGAGTTCCAGACACTTATTCTTTTTAAGTGGACAACTAATCAGAAAAAAGAACTCACATATATATAAAGTCAAAGAATAAAATGACATGTCCATGTGCCATCCATGGAAAAAAAATAACATAACACAGAAGACAAACACTGACTTGTGAAATATGAAAATTTTAAAACTTAACCTCTTAACACATCATGATTGATATACTCCGTTACGGAGAGTGTCAGGGATTTTGGAGTGGGCTGAGGTGCTGAGCCCACTCCACACAGGGCAGATATTATATAGCTGGCACTGCCTCTGGCAGCAACAATTGATGTGTCCTCTGCTTCTATTAAATGCCACTCTACACTGTGTGAAGAATTATTAGGCAAATGAGTATTTTGATCACATTTTTATACATGTTGTCCTACTCCAAGTATAAGTAAGGCTTGTGAGCCAACTACCAATTAAGTAAATCAGGTGATGTGCATCTCTGTAATGAGGAGGGGTGTGGTGTAATGACATCAACACCCTTTATAAGGTGTGCTTAATTATTAGGCAAATGTCTTTCCTTAGGCAAAATGGGTCAGAAGAGAGATTTGACGGTCTCTGAAAAGTTCAAAATTGTGAGATGTCTTGCAGAGGGATACAGCAGTCTTGAAATTGCCAAACTTTTGAAGCGTGATCACCGAACAATCAAGCGTTTCATGGCAAATAGCCAACAGGATCGCAAGAAGCGTGTTGGGCAAAAAAGGCGGCAAATAATTGCCAATGAATTGAGGAAAATCAAGTGTGAAGCTGCCAAGATGCCATTTGCCACCAGTTTTGCCATATTTCAGAACTGCAGCGTTACTGGAGTATCAAAAAGCACAAGGTGTGCTATACTCAGGGATATGGCCATGGTAAGAAAGGCTGAAAGGCCTTTGATCACCTTTGAACAAGAAACATAAGATAATACGTCAAGACTGGGCCAAGAAATATCTTAAGACTGATTTTTCAAAGGTTTTATGGATTGATTAAATGAGAGCAACTCTTGATGGGCCATATAGATGGGCCAGAGGCTGGACCAGTAAAGGTCACAGAGCTCCACTCTGACTCAGATGCCAGCAAGGTGGAGGTGGGATACAGGTATAGGCTGGTATCATCAAAGATGAACTTTTGGGACCTTTTTGGGTTGAACTCCCGGACCTACTGCCGGTTTCTGGAAGACAACGTCTTCAAGCAGTGGTACAGGAAGAAGTTGGTATCATTCAAGAAAAACATGATTTTTATGCATAACAATGCTCCATCACATGCATCCAACTACTCCACAGCGTGGCTGGCCAGTAAAGGTCTAAAAGAAGAAAAGATAATGACATGGGCCCCCTTGTTCACCTGATCCGAACCCCATAGAGAACCTGTGGTTCCTCCTAAAATGTGAGATTTACAGGGAGGGAAAACAGTACACCTCTCGGAAAAGTGTCTGGGAGGCTGTGGTGGCTGCTGCACGCAATGTGGATCATAAACAGATCAAGCAACTGACAGAATCTATGTATGGAAGGCTGTTGAGTGTCATCATAAAGAAAGGTGGCTATATTGGTCACTCATTTTTTTGTGTTTTGCTTTTGCATGTCAGAAATGTTTATTTCTAAATTTTGTGCAGTTATACTGGTTTACCTGGTGAAAATAAACAAGAGAGATGGGAATATATTAGGTTTTTATTAAGTTGCCTAATAATTCTGCACAGTAATAGTTACCTGCACTAACAGATATCCTCCTAAAATAGCCAAATCTAAAAAAAAAAAACACTCTAACTTTCAAAAATATTAAGCTTTGATATTTATGATTCTTTTGGGTTGATTGAGAACATAGTTGTTGATCAATAATAAAAATAATCCTCTAAAATACAACTTGCCTAATAATTCTACACACAGTGTAATTTGTTGACAGGTCCATTTAACTCCATAATTTGGCATGGACATTAGTTTGTGCGGCCATCAGTTTCCCTGCAAATCAATCGCAGGGAGCTATTGGGTTTCTAAGACAGCTGGAGGCAGTTCCTGAAGATCGCAAATCCAAGTCCCCTTAGGGGACTGACAAATAAAGTAAGAAGAGACATTTTGTCTAATACAGATCTTCAAAGGTCACATTGTTAAACCTACATACTGAATATTACAAGAAATACAAGTTATTAAATAAATAACAAATTAATTGCTACAATTAATAAAACTATTGATGTAAAACAAAAAGAAAAAGGGGCGCTGTGTAGGATCTCTGGACACTAGTTAAAAACGCTGCTGTTATGTGCAGAATGTACGAACCTGGAGGGGTTGTGCCAACCCAGCACAACCCTGGTGATAGCCTTGGATGGAAGGGGTCACTGGCTGACGGCTCCTTGCGGTGCCCTCGCTCCACTGGTGCGTCCTCTTCCTCGATAATCACGTCAACGGATTACGGTCATGTGACCGGCTACATCATCACAGGTCCTGTAATCACTGAGCTTCACAAAGCCACAGGTCCTACAGTTTGAGTTGGTATAATCTGTACTTGCTGTCTGTGGCAGTTTTATTCCCAATCAGACTGTGAATTCCAGGAGCAGCTCCAGCTTCTGCTCCCTCAGTGTCGAGGGAGAAGTGGCAATGAAAGATAAAAGTATAGAAGTCTCATAGGGAGCGCTAAGGATGACAGTATGATGGTATTTAAGCAAAAATTAACAAACCTTCTTATATATAAAACCCGAAGGCCACTTCCGGAACAGGCCACGCCCACTTCCGTGATGGACGTCGCCCAGGCTCATGCAGTGCATTGTAGCAGGGCTGCCCCCCTGCTACAGGCACCGGCACACGGAACGTTCCGACCTCGGAAGTTCCGTGTGCCCTCCATCCACTCCCCTCCACCCTCTGCCCTCCAGACACATGCCTACATACCGAGGGGGGTAGGGGGGGCCCATTGCCCACCACCTCGGGGGGCCACACAAGCCCTGGGAGTACCCGTGCTTCCTGCCCGTGCTTCCTGCCCGTGCATGGAGAGGAGGGAGGGCGGGACTTCCTCTCCTGCAGCTCTGCCCGCCCCTCCTCTCCTGCTACAGTACACCTGATGGCCGGCCCGCGGTGAGTCTGCCCTGCCGGCTCCAGCAGCCTCTGCCCTACCGGCTCCAGCTGCCTCTGCCCTCCAGCCTCCTCTGCCCTGGCCTCTGCCCTCCAGCCTCCTCTGCCCTCCCCTCTGCCCTGGCCTCTGCCCTCCAGCCTCCTCTGCCCTGGCCTCTGCCCTCCAGCCTCCTCTGCCCTGGCCTCTGCCCTCCAGCCTCCTCTGCCCTGGCCTCTGCCCTCCAGCCTCCTCTGCCCTGGCCTCTGCCCTCCAGCCTCCTCTGCCCTGGCCTCTGCCCTCCAGCCTCCTCTGCCCTCCACTCTGCCCTGGCTTCTGCCAACCAGCCTCCTCTACCCTGGCCTCTGCCCTCCAGCCTCCTCTGCCCTGCCCTCTGCCCTCCAGCCTCCTCTGCCCTGGCCTCTGCCCTCCAGCCTCCTCTGCCCTGGCCTCTGCCCTCCAGCCTCCTCTGCCCTGGCCTCTGCCCTCCAGCCTCCTCTGCCCTGGCCTCTGCCCTCCAGCCTCCTCTGCCCTGGCCTCTGCCCTCCAGCCTCCTCTGCCCTGCCCTCTGCCCTCCAGCCTCCTCTGCCCTGGCCTCTGCCCTCCAGCCTCCTCTGCCCTGCCCTCTGCCCTCCAGCCTCCTCTGCCCTGGCCTCTGCCCTCCAGCCTCCTCTGCCCTGGCCTCTGCCCTCCAGCCTCCTCTGCCCTGGCCTCTGCCCTCCAACCTCCTCTGCCCTGCCTCTGCCCTCCAGCCTCCTCTGCCCTGGCCTCTGCCCTCCAGCCTCCTCTGCCTGCCCTCTGCCCTCCTGCCAGCTCCTCTGCCCTGGCCTCTGCCCTCCAGCCTCCTCTGCCCTGGCCTCTGCCCTCCAGCCTCCTCTGCCCTGGCCTCTGCCCTCCACCTCCTCTGCCCTGGCCTCTGCCCTCCAGCCTCCTCTGCCCTCCTCTGCCCTGGCCTCTGCCCTGCCTGCCCTCCTCTGCCCTGGCCTCTGCCCTCCAGCCTCCTCTGCCCTGGCCTCTGCCCTCCAGCCTCCTCTGCCCTGGCCTCTGCCCTCCAGCCTCCTCTGCCTGGCCTCTGCCCTCCAGCCTCCTCTGCCCTGCCTCTGCCCTCCAGCCTCCTCTGCCCTGGCCTCTGCCCTCCAGCCTCCTCTGCCCTGGCCTCTGCCCTCCAGCCTCCTCTGCCCTGGCCTCTGCCCTCCAGCCTCCTCTGCCCTGGCCTCTGCCTCCAGCTCTCCTCTGCCCTGGCCTCTGCCCTCCAGCCTCCTCTGCCCTGGCCTCTGCCCTCCAGCCTCCTCTGCCCTGGCCTCTGCCCTCCAGCCTCCTCTGCCCTGGCCTCTGCCCTCCAGCCTCCTCTGCCTGGCCTCTGCCCTCCAGCCTCCTCTGCCCTGGCCTCTGCCCTCCAGCCTCCCTGCCTGCTCTGCCCTGCCTCTGCCCCTCCTGCTGCCTGGCCTTGCCCTCCAGCCTCCTCTGCCTGGCCTCTGCCCTCCAGCCTCCTCTGCCCTGGCCTCTGCCCTCCAGCTTCCTCTGCCCTGGCCTCTGCCCTCCAGCTCTCCTCTGCCTGGCCTCTGCCCTCCAGCCTCCTCTGCCCTGGCCTCTGCCCTCCAGCCTCCTCTGCCCTGGCCTCTGCCCTCCAGCCTCCTCTGCCCTGGCCTCTGCCTCCAGCTTCCTCTGCCCTGGCCTCTGCCCCTCTGCCTCCGCTCTCCTCTCCTGGCCTCTGCCCTCCAGCCTCCTCGCCCTGGCTCCTCTCCCAGTCCTCTGCCCTCCTGCCTCCGCTCTCCTCTCCCAGTCCTTGCCCTCTCCAGTCCTCTGCCCTCGCTCCTCCCTCTCCTCTCCCAGCCTCTGCCCTCCAGCCTCCACCTCGCTTCTCCCTGTCCTCTGCCCTCCAGCCTCCGCTCTACTCTCCCTGTCCTCTGCCCTCCAGCCTCCACCCTCCTCCCTCCAGCCTCCGCCTCCTCTCCCTGTCCCTGCCCTCCACCTCCACCCTCCAGCCTCCGCTCCCCTCTCCCTGTCCTCTGCCTTCCAGCCTTCGCTCCTCCTTCCCTGTCCTCTGCCCTCCAACCTCCGTCTCTCTCTCCCTGTCCTCTGCCCTCCAGCCTCCTCTCTCCTCTCCCTGTCCTCTGCCCTCCAGCCTCCTCTCCTCCTCTTCCTGTCCTCTGCCCTCCAGCCTCCTCTTTCCTCTCCTCTGCCCTCCAGCCTCCGCTCTCCTCTCCCTGTCCTCTGCCCTCCAGCCTCTGCTCTCCAGCCTCCGCTCCCCTCTCCCTGTCCTCTGCCTTCCAGCCTCCGCTCTCCTCTCCCTGTCCTCTGCCCTCCAGCCTCTGCTCTCCTCTCCCTGTCCTCTGCCCTCCAGCCTCCGCTCTCCTCTCCCTGTCCTCTGCCCTCCAGCCTCCCCTCTCCTCTCCCTGTCCTCTGCCCTCCAGCCTCCGCTCTCCTCTCCTGTCCTTTTCCCTCCAGCCTCCGCCCTCCTGCCTCCGACCTCCTCTGCCCTCCAGACTCCGCTCTCCTCTCCCTGTCCTCTGCCCTCCAGCCTCCAGCCTCTGCTCTCCTCTGCCCTCCAGCCTCCACTCTCCTCTCCCTGTCCTCTGCCCTCCAGCCTCTGCTCTCCTCTGCCCTCCAGCCTCCACTCTCCTCTCCCTGTCCTCTGCCCTCCAGCCTCCGCTCTCCTCTGTCCTCCAGCCTCCGCTCTCCTCTCGCTGTCCTCTGCCCTCCACCCTCCGCTCTCCTCTCCCTGTCCTCTGCCCTCCACCCTCCGCTCTCCTCTCCCTGTCCTCTGCCCTCCAGCCTCCGCTCTCCTCTCCCTGTCCTCTGCTCTCCAGCCTCCGCCCTCCAGCCTCCGCTCTCCTCTGCCCTCCAGCCTCCGCTCTCCTCTGCCCTCCAGCCTCCACTCTCCTCTCCTCTGCCCTCCAGCCTCCACCCTCCAGCCTCCGCTCTGCTCTCCCTGTCCTCTGCCCTCCAGCCTCCTCTCTCCTCTTCCTGTCCTCTGCCCTCCAGCCTCCTCTCTCCTCTTCCTGTCCTCTGCCCTCCAGCCTCCGCTCTCCTCTCCCTGTCCTCTGCCCTCCAGCCTCCGCTCTCCTCTCCCTGTCCTTTGCCCTCCAGCCTCCGCCCTCCAGCCTCCGCTCTCCTCTCCCTCTCCTCTGCCCTCCAGCCTCTGCTCTCCTCTGCCCTCCAGCCTCCACTCTCCTCTCCCTGTCCTCTGCCCTCCAGCCTCCACCCTCCGCTCTTCTCTGCCCTCCAGCCTCCGCTCTCCTCTCCCTGTCCTCTGCCCTCCAGCCTCTGCTCTCCTCTGCCCTACAGCCTCCGCTCTCTTCTCCCTGTCCTCTGCCCTCCAGCCTCCGCTCTCCTCTCCCTGTCCTCTGCCCTCCAGCTTCCGCTCTCCTCTCCCTCTCCTCTACCCTCCACCTTCCGCTCTCCTCTCCCTCTCCTCCGCCCTCCAGCCTCCACTCGCTTCTCCCTGTCCTCTGCCCTCCAGCCTCCGCTCTCCTCTCCCTGTCCTCTGCCCTCCAGCCTCCGCTCTCCTCACCCCTCCATATGCAATGTACAGTATGTGTGTATATGTGTGTATGTACGCACTTCCGTCACTTTGTCTACACTTCCCTCAACTTTGTACACACACACACATACACACACACACACACAGTCCGCTATACTTACCACCGGCCCTGCGTCCGCTGCCTGGATCCTCAGTCGACATGTCGCTGCCCCCAAACTACTGGATCCCATATAGCGTCCAAGATGTCTCGCAAAACTACCCGGACAACATATTCGATCCAGTCGTCCGGGGGCGGCGACATGTCGACTCAGGATCCAGGCGGCGGGGAAGACGCAGGGTCGGTGGTAAGTATAGCGGAGTGTATGTGTGTGCTTACCACTCTGCCCACGGCGCTGCGCTGACCACTCTGCCCACGGCGCTGCACTGACCACTCTGCCCACGGCACTGCGCTGACCACTCTGCCCACGCCGCTGCGCTGACCACTCTGCCCACGCCGCTGCGCTGACCAATCTCACCGCACTCACTGCTAACCACTGAGCCACCCCACTCACTGCTAACCACTGAGCCACTACACTCACTGCTACCCACTGAGCCACTGCACTCACTGCTACCCACTGAGCCACTGCACTCACTGCTACCCACTGAGCCACCGCACTCACTGCTAACCACTGCGCCACCGCACTCACTGCTAACCACTGCGCCACCGCACTCACTGCTAACCACTGCGCCACCGCACTCACTGCTAACCACTGCCCCACCGCACTCACTGCTAACCACTGAGCCAGCGCCCTCACTGCTAACCACTGAGCAAGCGCACTCACTGCTAACCACTGAGCCACCGCACGCAGTACTAACCACTGAGCCACCGCGCAGTGCTAACCACTGAGCCACCTCTATACACACACAATTAATTTCACCGCACTACCCTAACTATTACTAAATAAACTATATATGGATTCTAGACTACCCGATTCTTTAGAATCGGGCTGCCATCTAGTTATTAATAATCCTCCTGCAAACTCCACAACATGTTTCGACAGTACATAGGACCGTCTTCATCAGGTGGTTCAACCACCTGATGAACCACCTGATGAAGACAGTCCTATGTACTGTCGAAACATGTTGTGGAGTTTGCAGGAGGATTATTAATAAAGGTTTGTTAATTTTTGCTTAAATACCATCATACTGTCATCCTTAGCGCTCCCTATGAGACTTCTATACTTTTATCTTTCAATAAAACTATTGATGGAAGTTTGATGTGTAACGGCAGAAGTACATTTTGGAGTATTTTCTACATATCTGCAAAATGTACAAATCATATGACCACATTTAAAAAGACAACCTTTTATGTGTATTCATGTTTTCTTGGGGAACATTTGCTTATATAATCATACACAGGGATTGAAACTTCTTATACTTATCTAATCAGTACCGGTAGTACTTTACTGAAAATCCTGAAGCTGGAATCCCTTTTTCTTTCTTCCATTACTTTTCCTACTACACTGCTGTTCTCTGTGTATCGGATCTCTCCATATGGCTGAGGTGACTGGTTTGCTTTTCATTTATGGTATCCTGTCCGGAAATGTCAAATCTATTTAAACAAAGATAATTAACCAGATCTGTAAAAACTGCAAAGAGGAAAAATATTGAAATGTCAGAATTGTGGGTTCTTGGGTTCTGCAACTCCACAAAAAAATGCATTAGAAAGCGATCAAAGCTTGGTATCTGCCCTAAAAGAGGGTCAATAAATATAACAGATCACCAGATCACTATCCAGAACTCAAGCCCTCACTAAATTCCATCAACTGAAAATAAAAATGTCACGTTACCCCTTTAAGAAAATGCGACTCAAAAATGTATATATATATATATATTTTCCAAATGTCTTTTTTTCATGTGTCCTATTTATTACATGCTTAAGGAAGGTGTTGGAATCATCACCAGTGCAGATCATTATATTATAACCTGCGCAATACTAGGGAAATCCTGAAAACCTGCACTGTTGGCCGCCTTTAAGGTCTGGAGTTCCCCACCCCTGCTTTAAAGCCATGTTCTTAGGCTGGCTTCACACCACGGTGTGATCCGGTCCGGGGCTGTCCGGGATGACCCTTACAGCCCTGGACCGGATCAGCACACAGAACCGGAGGGTCAAATGTGCCCTCCGGCCCTGTGTGCAGCTGGATGGCTGTAATTGCAGCCGCAGCTGCTGATTTTTCAAGACCGCAGGTAGCATCGAGCTAGCTGCGGTCCTGAAACAACAGCTGCGTTCAGCCGCCAGTATCCGGTTCCCAGATCCTCCCGGTCCGGGGCAATCCAGCCCCATAGGCTCCCATGTTAGGGAGCGCCAGATTGCCCCGGCTCCGGGAGAATCCGTCCGAATCCGAGATCCTGCAAATTGGGGAGATTTTTCTCCCCGGACAAAAAAATGATGCAAGCATCATTTTTGTGTCCGGAGAGAATAATCCGAATTCTCCCGGATTGTCCCGGAGTGATGAAACCGGATGGCAGAGAGCTGCCATCCGGCTCCATCCAGCCCCATAGGCAACTATGGGGCCAAAAACTGGTCAGGGGCTGTCTGGTTTACACGGGACAACCCCGGACCGGATCACACCGTGGTGTGAAGCCAGCCTTACTGGGGCATGACTACAATAGGTTCATGGGGTTGCAATTGCACCCGTGTCCTGCAGTCTAGAGAGTCCCCTTGACCTATATGAAAAGGCAAATACAATATAAGACTTGCAAACTTTGGGGGCCACATTGTGGTTTTTGCATTGAGGTCCATGAGCTTCACGTTACACCACTGTTTCTCATGATGAGTGTCTGGTGAATTTTTGATGTGGCAGATTTTCTGTAGTATTTCTGCACCAATCAGGTAAATAAAGTTACTTGTATTTTTTCATTGCATTTTTAAGTTTTTTTTTACATATGTTTTTATTAAAGCATTTTTTGTCTCTTTTTGGTATGTCATTTTTTAAATAAAGCTGCTTTTGTTATACTTCCTGCTGTTTGGTTTGAATAAAGCTTTATTCAGTTTAGGGTGAAATACAATTGCTTTTAGTGCATTTCAGAAGCAAATCTAAGGGGGTAGGTTTTCTCCTTGTGGAGAGTGATATGCCAGTATAAGGAGTCTAAGGGTAAGTGCACACTGGGCGGGTTTTCGGCGGTTTACCTGTGTAAACCGCCGTTTTGTTTACATTAGTTTTATTTAAATTTATGTTAATCCAAACCGGCGTTTGGAGTAACATTAAAACTAATGTAAAACGCCCAAGGCAGTGCACACACCGGCGGTTACCCAGCGTCATCCGTTGCTAACCCGCAGGTTTCCCAGCGGGTTAGCAAAGAATGATCATGTTCTAAAAAACGGCGGTTCTGCAGCGGCTGCAAGCAGAATCATGTGCTGCTTCCAGCCGCTGCAGATTCGCCGCCGAGAACACGCTGTGCAACCGCCGGCTCCCGCCCATCACCCGCCCGGCTCCCGCTGCACATACCCGCCAGGAAGCCGGTGGACGGCGCCGGAGCTTCCTGACGGGTTCCGCCAGCTGCCGCCGACCAAACCGCCGGGTAAGTGTGAACTTACCCTTATATTCCACGCAATGCTCCTCTAGGAAATTAAATATGCAAAATGCCTCTTCAAAGAGGAAGAGGACATGAACTCGAGCGCCACCTATTGGAAGTAGCCATTCTACAATATCAATATCGATCCTTTAACCTGCTTTTTCACATAACTATGTAATAATCGAACCAGAATCTCAATTTGCAAACATGTGCAGTGCTACGTATCCCCTGAGCTGGGCTTTCCATATATTATGCTTCCCATGGCTGTGTTTTCATTTTGGGACCCAGGTTACTTTTCACCCTTATTCACATTGAGATCTGCTCAGGCACGTGGTAAGAATTTTAAATACTAGAAAAAGGTAGGTACTGTCCTGGAGTGGGTACAGCTTATTTTGGTGGGGCTGCGTTATGCTTTTTTGATAAATAACATGTTTACTAAGTATACTTTGGAATTTATAGCCATTTGCTTTTTACTTATTTATTTATAGCAGGGTATTTTTTCAGATAGGTTTTTTTCCTTAGGTTTTGTCTATTTAGTGGCCAGTGTGAACATGCTTTTATACCTTGCATGCTCAGGCTCAGATTACTCGACGACATGCCTATATGAGGAGTCTTAAATGTCTGTAATGCTCCTCTGGGAAATTAAATATGTAAAATGCTCCTTCAGATTGGAAGAGGACTTGTTCTGTAGTGCTACCTATTGGAAGTAGCAATCCTAAAAGTCAAAATGACGCTTTAACGAGCTTTGTCATATGGTGTAGGATAATAACAAAACCAGAATCTCAATTTGCAAACAGAGTTTTGTGGTATTGCCCCTCATCAGTGCAAAGTATGAGATCTGGTTTGGCTAAATGAAAGGCTAAGGCCGGTTTCACACCACGGTTTTGTCTGTCAGCTTGGATCCTGTTTTTGCAGGATCCACCGGACAGAACCTGACAGCACAAAATGAGCAGAAAGTGTGGGCAAATAGGCCCTCTTATCCTGTTTTTTGCAAGATTTGTTTTCTGCTGCTGTCCACGGTGCTGATCTGTCAGCCTGTGTGTGCAGTGCTGCTGTCCACGGTGCTGATCTGTCAGCCTGTGCAGTGCTGCTGTCCACGGTGCTGATCTGTCAGCCTGTGTGTGCAGTGCTGCTGTCCACGGTGCTGATCTGTCAGCCTGTGTATGCAGTGCTGCTGTCCACGGTGCTGATCTGTCAGCCTGTGTGTTCATTGCTGCTGTCCACGGTGCTGATCTGTCAGTCTGTGTGTGTAGTGGTCCTTTCCATGGTGCTGATCTGTCAGCCTGTGTGTGCAGTGCTGCTGTCCACGGTGCTGATCTGTCAGCCTGTGTGTGCAGTGCTGCTTTCCATGGTGCTGAACTCTCAGCCGAAGGTCTCTGAAATACTGCCGTCCATGGTGCTGAATGAGCACGGCAGCATATCAGAGCCTGCGCTGTGGTGTACATCGGATCCAGGAAACAATCCGATTTGTTCACGGATCCGGCACCCATAGACTCCCATATTATGGGTGCCGAATCTCCCCGGATCCGGGACTGTCCGATTTTTGCACCGGAGCCAAAAAATGATGCAGACTCCGATTTTGTGCACGGTGAAAAACTGGACAAAATCGGATCAGGGACAGAAAACACAAAACGGAATTGCCAAATCGGTCCAATCCGGCACCATAGGAATACATTGAAGGCAAAACTGGATCAAGTTCTGTCTGGTTCAAACTTGATGCAGAAAAACGTGGTGTGAAGCTGGCCTATGACGGGGGATCTAAGGGATAAGTTTTCTCCATGTGGAGAATGATATGTCAGGTATGAGGAGACTTAAGCGCTTGTAATGCTCCTCTGGGTAATTAAATATGGAAATTGTCTCTTTGGAGAGGAATAGAGCTTGAACTCGAGTGTCACCTATTGGAAGAGGCAATCTAAAGCAGAAATACATACATCTGTGAATACCAGCGAACCTTCTGCATCTAATTAAACTATATAGGGAAGCTCTGCACATTATTCTCAATGTATGTGCAGGAGAAATTGACATGTTGTGAATTTCTAATTCATTAATATGATCATTCCCTTACCAGTATAGAATAATAGGGTCTAGATCAATCACTTCATGTGTCTCTGTAAAGCTGTGTTCTCATGGTGGGTTTATTGCCACACTTGTGATAAAACAACGCTTTTGATGTAATTTCTAAAAATCACAGCAAACATTTTGTTTGCTGTTTTGGCCAAAAGCAAACAAACCCACAGAAACATGGTAACGAAGCCTCACAGAAAGTAAAGATGAATGTGGATTATATGATATTTGTCCAAAATAGGAAATTACTGGATTTTTTTTACTGAATTATGAAACGTAAGTGGAAACTGCTAGAGGTCGGACGTCCACACACAAATACCTTGCTAGCAACCACTGTTTGGGTCTATTGATTACTCAGTCCAGCCTGTCTAGACTGTGCTAACTAGGCCTATGCTTCAAGACTGTTCATATTCATTACACATACTTGTCCCGTCTGGGTCTTTTTCTGAAATTACCCCATAGTGAATACAGGTAAAAATGCAGTTTGCTATATTGTAGACATCAGTGATGATATTTCGTAAGAGACAAGTAATAAAACTATGCTTCTACACTGTGTTCTTGTTTGATATGTGGATGATGCATGGACACATTGCATCACGTAATACTAAAGAGACATATGACTGAATGAATCATAGAAATAGCAGGCCATTATTTTCAGCTTGAAAGAAATCACTGAAATGCAATGCAAGGGTGTTTTCCTGCCCAACTTTATTAGTAAAATGTTGTGCATATCAAATGAACAATGGACAAAAATGTTGTAAAAAAATGTTACTCTGCTTTCTGAAATCGCCTGTCTCCCATCTTTGTTTTTATACTGTGCTTTACTCACCTTCCTCCAGTCTAGCACTAAGGCCATGTGCACACGTTCAGTATTTGATGAGTTTTTTACCTCAGGATTTGTAGACAAAACCAGGAGTGGAGCAATCAGAAGAAAAGCCTAATAGAAACACCTGCACCACTTCTGTATTTAATTATCCACTGCTGGTTTTGACTACAAATCCTGAGGTAAAAAACTCATCAAATTCTCAGCATGTGCACGTGGCCTTAGTCTCCACTCCTGGGTCTGTTATCACCTGCATTCCTGGCTTCACATTGACAGTTCTGGTAGGGGTAGTGCACAGCGATAGTCGCGGCCGAGGGCGAGCCCCCGGTTACATACGGGCCTCTGATAGTAATCCACGCCCCGGCCACCTCCAGAGTTCTCCAAAGGGAAGACGCAGACACAGGTGTCACTTTCAACGTCAATGAAACTTTCCTATTATTGTCATGCAACCATGGGCGTACACACAAATAATGGGATCTTTTCTTTTTTATAAAAGGGGCCACATTGTCCACAATTATTTTCAATCTACACGCTAACTTTTCCTCTGGCACCAGAGTTTCCACTAGGTCTCTTAACTCTCATTTTGCCCGTTAACTTCATGAGTTCATACCACAGAATCAGTCACACAAGTCTGCCCCATCCCACCCACAGAGATTTTAGCTAGCTACTGGAACAGCTATGGGACGTAGCCCCTCCGCAATGATGTAATATGCCTTTACATTCAGGTGTTATTTAAGAGGGTTCCTAAGGTGGGGACAGGGGATAGCAGACGCTGACTCGTAGCATTTCCCTTGGACTCCAACCTGAAAGGATGTGGATATCTAACTCAGCAGTCCGGTTCTCTTTTCTTTCTACAGTCCATGGGTCAAGCAGAAACCAATTTGGTCCACTTGTCACCACTCTCCCCGCAGGTGCAGCTCTGTGCCACTACTTTCCTCTAACAACACGGCGGAAGGCTAATTTTATGAGAAACAGAGAGATTCCAGCAGCTCGGATAGCAGGGGTTAAAGTTAAAATGTTCCGCTTATTGCATCCAAGTTAAATGCATGGCAGATGTAGTGGCCCCATTGGACCAGCACTGGAAAGCAACCTTCGTGTTTCAGCTATAGGAAACCTTAGTCATGGATTACAATAAATTGAAAAAATGCAGTATATATCTCCTCTTCCTGTGGCCAGCAAAGACAATTACGGTAGTTCTCTGATATCTGCTTCACTGATGCCTAGACCAAGGTGTTCCAAGCACCGGAATAGGATTCATTGGAAATGGAAACAAGACATGAGAAAGGTGAGCTGAAATTATTTTCTATAGGCTAATTTTACTCCTATACTCCACCTCTAAAGGGTGTAATAACTATTGTTAATCCTTTCTCTGTCCTGCGGAAACCAGGGAAGCAGTCGTATACATTGACAAATATTTAAGAGGCAGAATGACGGGGCACCGATCACTCAAGATCCAAAGTAGCGGTATCAGCAGTGTCAACTGCAGCAGAACCAGGGGTGCACAATCTTGAAACAGTCTGAGAGGTAAAATCACATTGAAGAAAGAGGCACTTACCCGGTGATAGCTGTTCTTCAATGGACGACTTTAATCAGCATTATGGTACAGGGTGCTGGGGAGGGGGGTGTAGGAGGTGCAAACGAAGGCACCATTTCGTATACATTGGTCAGTAGGAGGCTACATTACACAATTCTTTGCATTACATCATAACACATACATTTTTAATATTCACATAAAACTAACAATAACCGTGTCCCCCAGGGTGAGGGTGGCAGAGCCACACACTCCGCTACATGTTGGAGCCAATATATGATCTCAACGGCTCTTCCTAAGTTGACAGCACAAGACACTAAAAGCCGTTGAGCTCAGTTGTTGTCTGCAGCGCTGCTAATGTGAAGTCAGTGATGCAGACAATGTGGCCACGTGCACACTTTGAGTATTTGGTGAGTTTTTAACCTCAATATTTGTAAGCCAAAACCAGGAGTTGGTAAAAAATGAAGAAGTGGTTCATGTGTTTCAATAATACTTTTCCTCTGACTGCTTCATTCCTGATTTTGGCTTACAAATACTGAGGTAAGAAACATAGCAAATACTCAATGTGTGCACATGGCATGATAAACACCTAGTAGCAATGGAGAATCAGGGAAGGACCAAAGTAAAGTCAATTGCAATTGGTAACTGCAGTCAGGGAGAGATATTTTCTTAAAATTAAAAGCCACTTCAGCCAATCTTCCAGGTGTTTCCTAAAACAGATTCTGAAAGGATTATTGTGCTCCACCGTGTCAGGTAGGCAGGGGCCAAGAGTTGAGATGGATGACGATATGAAGGAGGTTGGGATTGTACATGGATGGGGCATGATTTAAGAGACATATCAAAGGACAAATCTGTTTGGCCGTGTCATACTTACCCTTTCCATGATTCCGACTTCCAAAAGTTGTTGAGTAAGACTTACCAATAAATCAAGCTCTGGATACTGACCATCTTTCCAAAGGATGCCTTAAGTGTGGACCAAAATAAAAGAAAGGGGGGACCACACATAGGGTTTTAAATGTTTTAAAAATGAACACACCTTGGATGGGGTGTGACTCACCTTCTATGGTTGTATAAGCCACAACCAGCTGAAGACATTTGGATAAGATGGCTGCTGCAGAAACCTGTGGAGTGGAAGACAAGTAATACCTATGTAAAAGCTGGGGTTTTTTCCGCGCTGCCAAGGATGACTTGCAAATCTGTTTTTTTATGCTGAAGCGTTTCATAGCTATGCTACTTCATCAGGGCCATTGCCAATGATCTTCGGGTTCGTCTTTACCTTTGTCACCAAGGCTCTTCTCCCACGATTGCTGTTTGGCTGGACAGCCAGGTCTAGGAAGACTTCTGGTGTTCCCAGACTTCTTCCATTCAATGGTTATGGAGGCCACTGTGCACCTAGGAACATTGAGTATTGCAGAAATTTTTTTGCAACCTTAGCCATATGTGTGCCTTGCCACAATTCTGTCTCTGAGCTCCTTGGGCAGTTCCTTTGCCATCATGATTCTCATTTGGTCTGACATGCACTGTGAGCTATGAAGTCTTATATAGACAGGTGTGTGCCTTTCCAAATCAAGTCCTATACGTTTAATTAAACACAGCTGGACTCCAATGACGGAGTAGAACCATCTCAAGGAAGATCACAAGGAAATGGACAGCATGTGACTTAAATATGAGTGCCTGAGCAAAGGGTCTGAATACTTATGACAATGTGATGTTTCAGTTTTTCTTTTTAAATAAATTTCCAAAAATTTCTACATTTCTGGCTATTTTCAGTCAAGATGGGGTGCAGAGTGTACATTAATGATCAACAAAATTAACTTTTTTTGAATTTACCAACTGGCTGAAATGAAACAAAGAGTGAAAAATGTAAAGGGGTCTGAATACTTTCTGTACCCACTGTATGTACTTTCTGGTTTGGCTTTTTAAGGCTTGTTAAAGGGTCAATATTGACTTTTAGGATTCTACATCGAATAGGTGGCGATACAGTTCTCCATCTCTGGAGAGGCCATTTGCATATAAAAAAATACATTTTTGCAATGGGATTCATGGGAGCAGAGATTAGTTATCCACTGACTACTCATCCCTTGTTTTTTTTAGGCGTCAGACGGAAATGATTTGCAGCTGCATAGAAAATGTATCACCTCATACAAATATATTAGTCTGAATGACTTTACTATAAATTATCACAATGGAAAACCATGTTTTATATGACAATCAATCCATAAAATTCCCCCAGTGCTGGTTTTATCACTAGACTGAAAAAGGATGCATTGCTTTCTTCTGCTGATCATAAGCAGTCATGAAACCCTCATAGACGTTGCCTGACGCACTTTAGTGTTTGACCACTCCAAGATGACTATAACTTACAGACCTTGAGGAGCTACAATCTTAAAGCAGGGTGTGAATAGTTTTGTCACACTTGAGCTATTAGCTTAATTATTATCTGCAAGGTCAGTGACACCATGAGTGGGGGATTTAGGATTCAGGTGATGTAAACCATGGAGCCTTTGGCGCTATTTATTGCCTATGTACAATTTTAAAAAGTTTACACAACATCCTAAGTATCTCCTGACAGGTATGGACATGATACTAGGACCGGTCACTCTCTGCTGTCCCCATTTGTCAGTTGGCCTCTTATCTTATCGGTCTGAACATCAAAGAAGAAAGCTTCCTGACACAGCTGGAATGAGGTGACCTCACCACTGATGTACACATGGGGGAGGGAAAGGACGTCTCATCCATCTCCAAGACTTTGTGTAAAGGCAAACTGTTTTAATGAATAGTTCAGGGAGAAACATACATAATAAATAAAATAGAAAAAAGGCTAAAAAATGTTATATACTGCTCTACATCATGCTCAATTGATAGTATTTATTTCCAATGGCTACATTTTTAATTTGGCTCCTCTTCACAACATATGTCATATATTTACATGTTATGTTGCTGCCTTTGATATGGGCTCACATGCCAAGCCCTCATCATTCCTTGCACATGATGGCTAATTTAATCAGCTGTCATGAACCTCTAACAGCCGCGGGTGGATCTGAGCCCGTTAAATCCCGGTGTCAACCTCTGAAAGTGGGATTTAACATGCACCGGCAGGGGGCCATGTTACTCCATGCTCCCACTGGCTCGATGGCCCATGATGTGATTGTCGGTTGCCTATGGGTTATCATGACAGCCAAGGGTGAGCTTATGACCCCTATATCTGTCATTAGGATTCTCCTGTGAATGCCACTGAAGGTCAGCATTCATAGGAGATTGTGATTTCTGTTATCCAGAGCAGTGCTGATGCAGGGCTCTGTATAGCACAAGCGATTGGACAATCACATCTTCAAATCCCCTAAGGGGACTAGGAAAAATATTATAAAGTATAAAAAAAATTCTTTAAACATGAAATTTATTTTTTACAGAAACACAAATGTTCAAATCACCCCACTTTTCTCCCATTGCAAATAAAACAAAACAAACATTACACATATTTGGTATTGCTTCATTCAGAAATATCCGATCTATCAAATTATAAGATAAAGTAAGCCAATCGGTAAACAGAGTAATGAGAAAACTTAAAAATGCCAGAATTACTTTTTTGTGTCACCTCACCATTGCAAGCGATCATGACATTGCATCTATTCAAAAATGTTACTAGTAAAAACATCAGCCCTGGGAGCAAACAATAAACCATCATTTAGCTGCAAATCACATAAAATAATAACGTTACAGTTCTCAGGAAATGGCGACAAAACTGAAAAAAAACATTTTTGACAAGTTTGTTTTCTTACATAAGTTAAATTAAAAAAAACTATGCATGCTTGGCATCTATGTACCAGTTAGTTTTACCAAAAAGCAAACACAATATATAGAAAAAAATACACAAAACATGTGAAATTGCACTTTTTTTTTAAAAAAATGTCATCGCCCTTGGAATTTTTTCATTTTTTTCCAGTACATTATATGGTAAAATGAATAATGTTAGTCAAAAGTATAAATCGTCCTACAATAAACATGCCCTCATACATATTGACACAAAAAATAAAAAAGTTTTGACTCTTGAAAGAAGAGGAAGAGGAGAGGAGAAAGAGAGGAAACAGTTTGGTTACAGCATGCCGGGTTGAGAAGTGAAGACAATACTTGTCTAGCTGCCACAGAATTGGACACAGACAGTGGCAGTGTGATATTTCTTGCTCAACTTCAATATTATTATTATTTACTGGCTTTTAGCTCAATCTCGAGCCATGGCGACTTGATGGATTAACTCTCTATAGGAAGATCGATGTTGCACAAACCTAGATAGGTCTACCAGGGTCTTCTCTGCGGTTATCTTAGTAATATGAAGCCATTGGGTTGCTGGTCTTCCTCTTTGCCTTGTTCCTTCTGTTCTTCCTACCATAATGTCCTTGTCTAGTGATTTTTCTCATCGTGTAATGTGCCCAAAGTCGTTAAGTCATAGTTTGGTGATCCTTGTTTTAAGTGACATGTCTGGCTTGATTTGTTCCAAATGTATTTGTTTGATCTTCTTGCCATCCATGGTATTGATGACATCCTTCTCCCGCACCAAATATTGAAGGCGTTGATTCTTCTTCTGTCTTGTTTCTTTATCATCTATGTTTCACTTCCGTATGTTACTACAGAAAAGACCAGACTATGACTAGACCAGACTAACTTTAATATACATAAGTCATACTGTTACTTTTTCAGACTGTTAAGATGTGATCCCATAATATTCCCCAATTGGTGCTAAATAGGAAGTATGGCTTTAGTCCAAATACTATCAGACATGTTCACCTCTAAAACTAATTTATGTTTGATTGGGCTAATGTAAAATAAACAACAATTTTACAGTAATTAATGGAATTAGGACAAGACATTGAAGCATGTGTTAACAGGGTCACATGGGGATCCTTTGAACCCAGCCCAGAAAGACCAAAAAAAAAACACCATTGTTATGCTATGATTCATATTAATCATGGTCAGTAACTATGTCTGTCAGGTCGTTATTGGGTGATGGCCAAGGCTGCAGCGAGAAGCCAGGGTTGGGGGTGGGGGACACATCAATCCAGAGAGAGTAGAAATGAGCAGAACCTTGTTAGGGCTTGTTGAGTATTACAGTAAATGTTAGTGTGCTGTCCGCATGGACAATGAATGAAATGCATCCAGCAAACTGACCAATGCTAATCATCATGGTGGTTCACGTGAATCTATATAGACGTAAAAGGATAAGATAAGATAAGATAAACTTTATTGATCCCGGAGGAAATTTCAGTATTACAGCAGCAGAACAAAGATCAAGAACATTTCACACTTTACAAAATAAGTCTATATGGACAGCAGATGTGGGTAGACTGGTACATGTACCTCACCTATTCCCCCCATACACATAGAACTTCACATAGTCTTGGGACGCTTTACACTTATACATGTGTTAAACATCCCCACAGCTGTCGGCAGGGCTGCCACTAGGAATTTCGGGGCCCCTTACTGCCAAAATTTTGGGGGCCCCCTGAGACTCCGCCCAGTCCCCACCCATGCTCCGCCTCCACCCATGCTCCGCCTCCGCCCAAGCATACATTATATTTTTAGTGAAAAATGGGAACAGCACCAAAAATTACCT
Organism: Allobates femoralis; assembly: GCA_033576535.1. Taxonomy (NCBI): domain Eukaryota; kingdom Metazoa; phylum Chordata; class Amphibia; order Anura; family Aromobatidae; genus Allobates; species Allobates femoralis. Next base: position 64,637,292 of record JARQOC010000011.1, on the reverse strand, counting down.
CAATTTATGTGCAAAGCTTTCCCAACCAGCAATCCAAATGGCTCCTTACAACAGGGTAAAAAAAGGAAAAACAGCACAAAAAAAATAGAAAAAAGTGGACTTTATTGCCCAATGTGTGGCCACGCCATTGGGCAATAAAGTCCACTTTTTTCTATTTTTTTGTGCTGTTTTTCTTTTTGTTTTTACACTCTCTCTATTATATATTACACACACACACTTGAGACTGCTGCTGGCTGAATGCACAATAGCTGTATAGACAATAGAGAATTCACAATAGAGACTGCTGCTGCCCGTATACACAATGGAGACGGCTGCAGGATAAATGCACAATGGAGATGACTGGGACAAATGCACAATGGCGACGGCTGTGGGACTTATGCACATTGGAGACTGCTGCAAGATATATGCACATTAGAGACTGCTGCGGGTTGTATGCACATTAGTGACTGCTGCGGGATGTATACACATTGGAGACTATGCAGGACGTATACACAGAGACTGCTGGCCATATGCAGAGACTGCCAGGTGCATATCTTGTATACACAGACAGCACTCTACTGTATATACAGGTCCACACTATATACATACAGTATATAGATACACAAATACAGCATCCAGTGTGGACCTGTATATAGAGTATAGTGCTGTGTAGAGACAGAGAGAGGCAGGCAGAGAGAGACAGAGAGAAACAGACAGAAAGAGACGGACAGAGACGGACAGACAGAGACGGACAGACAGAGACGGACAGACAGAGACGGACGGACAGACAGAGACAGACAGACAGACAGAGACAGACAGACAGACAGAGACAGACAGACAGGCAGAGACAGACAGACAGGCAGAGACAGACAGACAGGCAGAGACAGACAGACAGGCAGAGACAGACAGACAGACAGGCAGAGACAGACAGACAGACAGGCAGAGACAGACAGACAGACAGGCAGAGACAGACAGACAGGCAGAGACAGACAGACAGGCAGAGACAGACAGACAGGCAGAGACAGACAGACAGGCAGAGACAGACAGACAGGCAGAGACAGACAGACAGGCAGAGACAGACAGACAGGCAGAGACAGACAGACAGGCAGAGACAGACAGGCAAAAATAAAAATAGAGAGGCGCACCTTGAAAAGGACCCGGTGGTCTAGTGAGGGAAACTTTTATAAGGTGGGGGGGTTTGCCGCTCACCTATTCCGGTTGTGCACCCTTGCACAACACCGGTATTCACACGGCGGTAGAGGACCGTGGGCTGCTGCAAGACCGCTCCGAGGCGTCTTCCTTCCTGGTGCAGTCACGTGCGAGATCCCGATCACCTAACGTCCGCATCACCGGAATTTGTCATGCAAGGTCCTGAAAGACTGTTGAGTGCTCTCTGATAGCTCCAATCCACTCCGGCCACAATCCCAGGAAAGAGAACAATGAAATTAAAGATACATGAACTCAGTGGCCATATTAGGAGAGCTAGGAAGCAAGGAACTCTCAAAGAAAATTTTCTTACAGACCTGTTTCTTATTATTACTATGACTAGATGGCGGCCTGATTCTAAAGAATCGGGTAGTCTAGAATCCATATATAATTTATTTACTAATAGTTACGGGAGTGCGGTGAAATGAATTGTGTGTATACAGGCGGCTCTGTGGGTAGCACAGTATACGGTGGCTCAGTGGTTGGCAGCGAGTGCGGTGGCTCAGTGGTTGGCAGCGAGTGCGGTGGCTCAGTGGCTGGCAGCGAGTGCGGTGGCTCAGTGGCTGGCAGCGAGTGCGGTGGCTCAGTGGCTGGCAGCGAGTGCGGTGGCTCAGTGGCTGGCAGCGAGTGCGGTGGCTCAGTGGCTGGCAGCGAGTGCGGTGGCTCAGTGGCTGGCAGCGAGTGCGGTGGCTCAGTGGCTAGCAGCGAGTGCGGTGGCTCAGTGGTTAGCAGCGAGTGCGGTGGCTCAGTGGTTCGCAGCGAGTGCGGTGGCTCAGTGGTTAGCAGCGAGTGCGGTGGCTCAGTGGTTAGCAGTGAGTGCGGTGGCTCAGTGGTTAGCAGCGAGTGCGGTGGCTCAGTGGTTAGCAGCGAGTGCGGTGAGATTGGTCAGCGCAGTGCCGTGGGCAGAGTGGTCAGCGCAGTGCCGTGGGCAGAGTGGTCAGCGCAGCGCCGTGGGCAGAGTTGTCAGCGCAGCGCCGTGGGCAGAGTGGTCAGCACACACATACACACACTCCGCTATACTTACCACCGACCCTGCGTCTTCCCCGCCGCCTGGATCCTGAGTCGACATGTCGCCGCCCCCGGAAGACTGGATCCAATATGTTGTCCGGGTAGTTTGGCGAGACATCTTGGACGCTATATTGGATCCAGTAGTCCGGGGGCGGCGACATGTCGACTGAGGATCCAGGCAGCGGACGCAGGGCCGGTGGCAAGTATAGCAGAGTGTGTGTGTATGTGTGTGTACAAAGTTGAGGGAAGTGTGGACAGAGAGAGGCTGGAGGGCAGAGGACAGGGAGAGGAGAGCGGAGGCTGGAGGGCAGAGGACAGGGAGAGGAGAGCGGAGGCTGGAGGGCAGAGGACAGGGAGAGGAGAGCGGAGGCTGGAGGGCAGAGGACAGGGAGAGGAGAGCGGAGGCTGGAGGGCAGAGGACAGGGAGAGGAGAGCGGAGGCTGGAGGGCAGAGGACAGGGAGAGGAGAGCGGAGGCTGGAGGGCAGAGGACAGGGAGAGGAGAGCGGAGGCTGGAGGGCAGAGGACAGGGAGAGGAGAGCGGAGGCTGGAGGGGCAGAGGGGAAGCTGGAGGGGCAGAGGGGCAGAGGCTGGAGGGGCAGAGGGGAAGCTGGAGAGGCTCGAGGGGCAGAGGCTGGAGGGGCAGAGGGGGAAGCTGGAGAGGCTGGAGGGGCAGAGGCTGGAGGGGCAGAGGGGAAGCTGGAGAGGCTGGAGGGCAGAGGCTGGAGGGGCAGAGGGAAAGCTGGAGAGGCTGGAGGGGCAGAGGCTAGAGGGGCAGAGGGGAAGCTGGAGGGGCAGAGGCTGGAGGGGCAGAGGGGAAGCTGGAGGGGCAGAGGCTGGAGGGGCAGAGGGGAAGCTGGAGAGGCTCGAGGGGCAGAGGCTGGAGGGGCAGAGGGGGAAGCTGGAGAGGCTGGAGGGGCAGAGGCTGGAGGGGCAGAGGGGAAGCTGGAGAGGCTGGAGGGCAGAGGCTGGAGAGGAGAGCAGAAGCTGGAGAGGCTGGAGGGGAGAGGCGTAGCTGGGTGGGGGGTGCACACTGATCCGGCCGGCGTGCGTCTGCTGTAGGAGGAGAGGAGGGGCGGGCAGAGCTGCAGGACAGGAAGTCCCGTCCTCCCTCCTCTCCGTGCGCGCGGCGGCCGGCTGCTGTCAGCACAGGGCCCCCCAGGGGGTGCGAGGCCCCCCCAGGTGGCGGGCAATGGGCCCCCCAGCCCCCCCGCTGGCTACGCTCTGGCTGGAGGGTAGAGGCTGGAGGGGAGAAGCTAGAGGGCAGACGGAACGTCCGAGAGCGGAACGTTCCTCTGCCTGTCCCTGTAGCCGGGCGCCGGCCGGCTTCCATGCACTGCATGACGTCACCACCATGGTCCGGAGGCCATCACGGAAGTAACCTTCGGGTTCTCCGGAAGTGGCCTTCGGCTTTTATATTATAGATTTTCCACTACACATGGGGAAAACCCCACCTGAGGAAGACAACAGGCCGTTGTTGAAACGCGTAGTGGAAAATCAAAATAGTAATACTAAACAGGTCTGTAAGAAAATACCCTTTGAGAGTTCCTTGCTACCTAGGGCTCCTAGTATGACCACTGAGTTCATGTATCTTTAAAGACAGAGACAGACAGAGAGACAGACAGAGAGACACTGCCAGTCAGAGAGAGACAGACACCGTCAGTCAGAGAGAGAGACAGAGACACCGTCAGAGAGAGAGAGACCGTGACACAGTCAGTCAGAGAGAGAGACCGAGACACCGTCAGTCAGAGAGAGAACAGAGACACCGTCAGTCAGAGAGAGAGACAGAGACACCGTCAGTCAGAGAGAGAGACAGAGACACCGTCAGTCAGAGAGAGAGACAGAGACACCGTCAGTCAGAGAGAGAGACAGAGACACCGTCAGTCAGAGAGAGAGACAGAGACACCGTCAGTCAGAGAGAGACAGACACCATCAGAGAGAGAGAAAGGGACACCGTCAGTCAGAGAGAGACAGAGACACCGTCAGTCAGAGAGAGAGACAGAGACATCGTCAGTTAGAGAGAGAGACAGAGACACCATCAGTCAGAGAGAGAGACAGAGACACCATCAGTCAGAGAGAGACAGACACCGTCAGTCAGAGAGAGAGACAGAGACACCGTCAGTAGAGAGAGACCGAGACACCGTCAGTCAGAGAGAGAGACAGAGACACCGTCAGTCAGAGAGAGAGACAGACACCGTCAGTCAGAGAGAGAGACAGAGACACCGTCAGTCAGAGAGAACAGACACCATCAGAGAGAGAGAAAGAGACACCGTCAGTCAGAGAGAGACAGAGACACCGTCAGTCAGAGAGAGAGACAGAGACATCGTCAGTCAGAGAGAGACAGACACCATCAGAGAGAGAGAAAGAGACACCGTCAGTCAGAGAGAGACAGAGACACCGTCACTCAGAGAGAGAGACAGAGACATCGTCAGTCAGAGAGAGAGACAGAGACACCATCAGTCAGAGAGAGAGATGGAGACACCATCAGTCAGAGAGAGACAGACACCGTCAGTCAGAGAGAGAAAGACAGACACAGTCAGTCAGAGAGAGAGTACAGTCAGTCAGAGAGAGAGTCAGAGACATTTCAGAGAGACAGTCACAGAGAGACAGTCAGAGAGAGAGACAACAGAGAGACAGTCAGAGAGAGAGACAGACAGCAGTCAGAGAGAGACAGTCAGAGAGACAGTCAGAGAGAGACAGACAGACAGAGAGAGACAGTCAGATAGACAGTCAGAGAGAGACAGACTAGACAGTCAGAGAGAGAGACAATCAGAGAGAGCAGAGAGAGACAGACAGACAGTCAGAGAGAGACAGTCAGGAGACAGTCAGAGAGAGACAGATAGACAGTCAGAGAGACAGTCAGAGAGACAGTCAGAGAGAGACAGACTAGCAGTCAGAGAGAGACGTCAGAGAGAGACAGTCAGAGAGAGACAGTCAGAGAGGACGTCAGAGACAGATGACAGAGACAGTCAGAGAAGACAGTCAGAGAGAGACAGACTAGACAGTCAGAGAGAGACAGTCAGAGAGACAGTCAGAGAGAGACAGACTAGACAGTCAAGAGACAGTCAGAGAGACAGTCAGAGAGAGACAGTCAGAGAGAGACAGTAAGAGAGAGACAGACAGACAGTCAGAAGAGACAGTCAGAGAGACAGTCAGAGAGAGACAGTAAGAGGAGAGACAGTCAAGAGAAGACAGAGACAGTCAGAAGACTAGAGAAGAAAAGACAAGACAGTCAGAAAGACAGACAGACAAGACAGTCAAGACAGACAAGACAGTCAGAGACAGACAGACAAGATAGTCAGAGAGAGACAGTCAGAGAGAGAGTCAGAGAGAGAGACAGACAAGACAGTCAGGGACAGACAGTCAGAGAGACAGACAGACAAGATAGTCAGAGAGAGACAGTCAGAGAGAGAGACAGACAAGACAGTCAAGACAGACAGTCAGAGAGACAGACAGACAAGATAGTCAGAGAGACACTCAGAGAGACAGACAAACGTCAGAGAAGACAGCAGACAGAGACAGTCAGAGAGACAGACAGACAGTCAGAGAGAGACAGATAAGCAGAGAAGAGACAGTCAAGAGAGACAGTACAGACAGACAGTCAGAGAGAGACAGACAGACAGACAGTCAGAGAGAGACAGACAGACAAGACAGTCAGAGACAGACAAGACAGTCAGAGAGACAGATCAGAGAGAGACAGTCAGAGAGAGAAGCAGACGAAGACAGTCAGAGAGAGACAGACAAGACAGTCAGAGACAGACAGTCAGAGCAGAGACAGTCAGAGAGAGACAGCAAGAACAGTAAGACAAGATAGTCAGAGAGAGACAGTCAGAGAGACATAGAGAGACATCAGACAGTCAGAGAGAGACAGTCAGAGAGAGACAGCAGTAGAGAGACAGACAGTCAGTCAGAGAAGACAGACAAGACAGTCAGAGAGAGACAGAAGAGACAGACAGACAGAAGACAGTCAGAGACAGTCAGAGCAGAGACAGACAGACAAGAAGTCAGAGAGAGACAGTCAAGAGGAGAGAAGAGACAGACAGACAGTCAGGAAGACAGTCAGAGAGCAGACAGACAAGATAGTAGAGAAGACAGTCAGAGAGAGAGACAGACAAAAGACAGCAGAGACAGACAGTCAGAGAGACAGACAGAAAAGCAGTCAGAGAGAGAGACAGACAAGACAGTCAGAGACGACAGACAAGACAGTCAGAGACAGTCAGAGAGAGACAGACAAGACAGTAGAGCAGAGAGACAGAGACAGTCAGAGAGAACAGTCAGAGAGAGAGACAGACAAGACAGTCAGAGAGACAGACAGACAAGACAGTAGAGAGACAGACAGACAAGACAGTCAGAGACAGACAAGACAGTCAGAGACAGACAGACAAGAAGTCAGAGAGAAGAAGACAGTCAGAGAGAGAAGACAGAGCAGTCAGAGAAGACAGACAAGACAGTCAGAGAGAGACAGAAAGACAGTCAGAGAGACAGACAGACAAGACAGTCAGAGAGCAGAGACAGTCGAGCAGAAGACAGTCAGAGAGAGACAGAAAGACAGTCAGAGAGAGACAGTCAGAGAGACAGAAGACAAGATAGTCAGAGAGAGACAGTCAGAGAGAGACAGTCAGAGAGAGAAGCAGTCAGAGAGCAGTCAGAGAGCAGACAGACAGAGCAGAGATCAGTCAGAGAGAGACAGAACAGACAAGTCAGAAGAGAGAACGAAGCAGAGGACGAATTCACAGCAGCAGGCAGACGAGCAGTGACTTCAGTGACAGTCATGCATCAGCGATGTCGTCAAGCTAGGGCAGCTGCTGAAGAGTCAGTCGAGTGAAGAAGATAGGACGCTCACTCGGTTAGGACAGATGTCGTCAGAGCGAGGATGGACAGACTGTCAGAGAGGGGCGTGCCAGGTGGAGACAGACAAGGCCTGTAGAGCTAGCGGCAAGCATAGAGAGGCCCGCGCGCGAGCTTGACTCAATCGGCCGGGACACGTCACATCAAGGCCGCACATCCCGACACAGAGTCCGGATTAAAGGACGGCTGGGGTCGGCGCACGCCCAGTTGCGGCACGCGACGCAGATGACGGTGCGGCACTGGCTGCAGGCACATTCACAGCAGACGAGCAGAGGAGAGACAGCACCGGTCTGCCGCCTGCAACGCGTGCTGGCCGGGCGGGCAGGCCTCCTTGCTCCAAATGGCCACGCCCCCCGCCAGCACGCCCGGGCCCCCCTGGCCCTGTTTAAATGGACACGCCCACTCCAGAAATTGCCGGGCCCCCTACTCAAGTAAGGCCTGTAAGGCCCTAACGGCGGCCCTGGCTGTCGGAACAAACGATTTTCTGTATCTTTACTTTTTACACATTAGTTGGATTAGACGCTTGCTGAATGTGCTCTTCTGCTTCGCAAACAGTTCAGAGAGCGGGTGTGTATTGTTGCTCATTATAGCCTTGCATTTCTTATTAATTCTATCCTCTAATACCTCCTCGAAAGTCCTAAGTTGTAGACCCACCGCCGCACTAGCCTTCTTGATAAGTTTATTCAGCTTATTAGCGTCAGCCCTGAGGGGCTCCAACACTGCTTTGAACACTATCCGATACGGCCGCCCCCAACCTTACGAACTGTGGCCTGTCCGACAGGTAATCAATGATCCAATTCACTAGTCCCTCATCAACCGCCATTTCAACCAGCTTTTGGATGGTCCATGTGTAAAAAACAATCCTACATGCACTACTTTAATCCGTATTTCAAATGGCATGGTATATTACGGTGTTAATAGCCAGTTCTATAATGCTAAGAGCCTAATAGTATTCATATTTAAATATCAATTTTAACCCTTCAACCCGGGCGATTTTCTTTTTTCCATTTTTTGTTTTTTCCTCCTGTTTTTCCAAGAGCCATAACTTTTTTACTTTTCTGTCAATATAGACATATGAGGGCTCATTTTTTTGAGGGATGAGTCATACTCTTGAATTACATCATTCTTTTACCATATAGTGTAATATGGAAAATGGAAAATGGAAAAAATATCCAAGTGCGGTGAAATTGAAAAAAGTGAAATTACTT